>CM074138.1:254660-463118 GCA_037178625.1 Skeletonema tropicum
GCAACTACTCTTCCTCTGTTTTTCTTTTTCCGCCCGCCCGCCCGGTTGACACTGCCGACGTCCACTTCGGACTTTGACTTTGAGCTCTCGAGACCAGGCACAAACATAGTGTTCACATAGTTTGTACCTAATCACTAGAGACTCTTTGCATACTCACTGATAACTCGTAGCATAGACTCTCTAGCGATTCTTCTCTCTTCCCCTCTTCCCCAGCGTGACATGAAACACATTGACGAGGATCAAGGCGCGACGTTGTTTTTCCGTAGGAAAACGAGATGGCATGGATGAGGATTCAGGCCGAACTGGGCCTGCCAGGATCTGGTCTGTCATGGTCCCGTAGTTAGCCTGTAAGCTAGCTCACTTGTCTTCTTCTCCTTCTGTTGTCCTCTCCATGTCGTGCCCTCTAGTAGCACGCGTGTTGCCAGGATCTGGTCTGTCATGGTCCCGTAGTTAGCCTGTAAGCTAGCTCACTTGTCTTCTTCTCCTTCTGTTGTCCTCTCCATGTCGTGCCCTCTAGTAGCACGCGTGTAGATATCCGTAGGGCCTCCGAACTGGGCCTCCTCACAGGTAGACTTGGCCCGCACGAAATCGGATCTCGTCACACCTGTCTTTCTCCTTCTCTTTCTTCCGGCTTCTCGCATCGCTCTGGTCGTTAGGGACAGACAGAAGGGATGTTGAGAGAGAGAGAACAGCCATGGACATTCTTCATCAATCACCAATATCGTGTAGAACAATCATAGCTGTTCATCTTTTTTATTGCTACCATGTCGGTCCGTACCAGCAGTAGTCATTTAAAAGTCAGCATAGTAAATCTGGCCTCTATCAGCCAACCCCTATCGGTCTATACGGCCCCAATATCTCGGCAGTCTGCCAATGGCCTCTATCAGCCAAACCCTATCGGTCTATACGACCCCAATATCTTGGCAGTCTGCCAATGGCCTCTATCAGCCAAACCCTATCGGTCTATACGACCCCAATATCTTGGCAGTCTGCCAATGGCCTCTATCAGCCAAATCCTATCGGTCTATACGACCCCAATATCTTGGCAGTCTGCCAATGGCCTCTATCAGCCAAACCCTATCGGTCTATACGGCCACAATATCTCGGCAGTCTGCCACTGGTATCATCGGTCCATGCGGCCCCAAAAAATCGGCACGATACCTGCCATATCTCGATCAGCCTGGTCAGGCTTTCTTCTCGGCATGATATCTGCCAATTCTCTATCGGTCCGTGTGGCCAGCTATTTCTGACCTTTCGGTCCTTTTTTAATTCGTCGGGGGGACCGCAGCGACCTTAGGGGTTGGTGGCGCCCAGAATAAATATCAAGGGAGATTTTTCGGCTTCTAAAATCACGGTCATATGATTCATCTCGAATATTTCTCACCTTCTCATCTCTTCATCGGCTAAATTTTATTTCTTCAGCCATTTCTGCTATCGGAACGGGAGGTTCCCTCACGGCCTCCAGAGACACATTGTCAACCCCTGCCTTCAATAAAGCAGTTCTCCGCCCGTTCGGAGGGACGGATAAGGGGCGCCTCGCCACCATGACTGATTATTCATTGATTTGCTTTGTGGCATCTCCTTGATCACTATGTTATCCGACGGTTCGCTCGAATTAACTCATGGCACCCTCCCCTTTTACGATCCGGAGGGCGACCAGTTCGTGGGAAACTTAAGCACACGGGCTAAAAAGGATCAACCAGCGGTGGCACCTGTCAATATTTGCAACCTCTTCTACGTTGGGATGATGATAGCGAGTTTCCATTGGGTTCGCCGTTCTTGGGGAATAAATTTCCTTGTTTGGCTTCTCATCTCGATGGGGGAAAGATGTACGTTATTGTTGTCGCTAATATCGGTTTTATTACTGGTTGGGGAGCGGAGTTTGTCGTCACGGGGAAGTTGTCTGATGATGTTACTGAGTTTCTGCCAACGTCGGCCTAAATGGCCCCAATATCTCGGCATCTATATGTCAACATCGGCCTAAACGGCCCCAGTATCTCGGCACTATGGCCCCAGTCTCGGCACGTTCTAATGAACAGTCTGCACTCTCTCGGCCTGGTTTGGCCATCAATCTATCTCGAGTACCTGCCAAGAGGGCAATATTACGGGTCGTGATATCGATGATTAAGTTGGGGTGTCTTTTTGGATTTTCGACCATAACAATTATCATGGACGGTGTTTTTCGTTGACAAGTGTTTTTTGCGAGGGCGGCCGAGTTGTGGTTATATCGAACGGAATTGGTGGTCTCATTGTTATGGTTTGTTACCCCCTCTGGAAAAAATTGGATTGGGATTTGGAGCTCGACCCCTAAAAATCATTCATCTGAAAATCAATCGTCAAAAACATCTATCATCTGAAATAAATCAGTGGCCTTATGGCAATACATATCACGGTCGCACGACCAATCGTCCATCGAGTTAATTCTCAGCAATTCATTCGCTCTGCTCAATTTAGTTGACTGGCCTGACGTGGGCTAGTCTTCTATCGTTCTCCCTCTGTGGGACTTTTCTCCGCCCCCTCGGGGGATTTTACTCTATCCATCCTCTTCGGTCTTTTATCTGGTTCTCGATTCATTGCTCGGCAATTAATTCGACATGATTTTAGTGTCTCTATGGGCAATTCTTCTATCTATCCCTCTTCGGACTTCACTCAATGCGGGGCAAGTCATCTATCTGCACCTCTGGAAACATGACCTTATCATCAGGGCATCATTCCTTTGGCTCTCTTCAGCACTTATCCGCACGCTGGAACGGATCAGAGGCCTGGCACTTTTACTTTATCCCATGACTCCCTGGGAGTTATATCTCGCTCTTTGACGGGCCTATCTATTTCTCGGTTGTTCAGCGCTCAGCGTCTCCTCTAGATCTTCAATCCACTCTCATCGAATTCAGACTCTTTATCCTCCCCTCCCGGGGTGGTCTCTCTTTCTCTTGCGATTATCCATACCACAATCGGCCCATGGTGAGGTGCCATTTGCCGCAAACTTCGCAGTAAAATCTTCCTTCCAGACGGCGACGATATTTTACTCTCCCTCATCATCTTCACTCCCATACATTTTCGGGTGTGTGAGGCGTTGAACCAGGGCGTCCCTGCTGGGATCTCTCTCTGAGTCTGTGGTCGTATGTACCTTGCTAGGGTGTGCCGCAACTACGAAGTCAATGGTCAAAACAAGAGGCGTCTCCCATACGACTATGTTCCAGGGAGTAAGTGCTTGATCATCAGTGAGATCAATGGTGAAAAGCAGCGCAAAGCTTTAGACAAGAATGAGGGACCGTATGTGGTCACAAATGTCTTTACTAATGGTACTGTCCGTATTCAACGTGGTTCCGTCAATGAACGAATCAATATCCGACGACTTACCCCCTTCTTTGAGGCAGAAGAAGCAAACGATGCAAGTTAGAATGAATAACTTGGGGGAGTGTACAGCTTTCATAACCTAGAAAATAGAAGAATTATTCCAACACATCAACGCTATTTCATACTAGACAACAGTTGATTTGATCAAAACCTATCATAAGCTTACACACACGTCAGCCTTGGCTTCTCGTGTCTTTTGTCGCAAACCAGTCTTACAGTCTTACACGTACACGTCACCGGTATTCAAGTAAATACCGTACGCACTCCTCTATGAGAGTAATTTTTCCCACAGGGTTTTTCTCTCACTGAGCCCACTGTTAAATCCGAACAGCACGGGGGAGAGTGTATGTAATAGTCAAGTAGCATACTACCTTTAGGTACGTATGTATCTGTGACCATACGGATACGTGCTCGCTAAGCTATCGCTTATCGAGATCTCTATGCCTGACGCATGCCGCCTGGGATTCTGACTACGTGGAAGTAGTCAGCCTCGTGAATCGTTACTAAGGTTCTACGTCTTGGAATTAGTACGATTCTGTCCTGTAGCTCTGAGTCACTCATCTTCCATGAGCAAGCTCAACCGCTAGCAGCAGCTCTCTCCTTCGAAGAGCTCACAACTACTCCAAATACGTAAATTAATACTGTATTCATCGTCGTTGTCATTACACATCTATTAGCCTGTGTCATTGGGCTAGGGCACCTCGGTCTCTCTCAGGATCCCTCCCGGCAGCTCTGCTTCTCACCTTCTGGGCCTCTAACCATATCCCAGTTCAGGGATTGGCTGAACTTTCTGTCGTCTTGTACGACCTCTTTATATCACCTGGTCTCTTTATCAACCACAGACGATAGTCTCGATAATTCCCTCTTGGCTAATGTCAAACTAGGGTTGGGACAGTTCATTGAATTCTTCTGCGGTCAAGTGCTCGTTCAGCACTGCAATCTTGGCTGGGGTGACCCTGTACTTGTATAGCCTCTTGGCCCACCACAGCTTCCGCTTGCACCTGCATATGGGAGTGGAACCGATGATATCGGGGTAAGCGACAGCTGTACCTTGGGCGCATCATTGGCGCTTGCGGATTAAATACAACCCCCGATTGTAGGAAGGATATCTTCATCTCGGCGCCTTTATCGGCACCATCCGACATTGCACACGCAATACTTATTCTCGCATCATTCAGCCAGCAAGCTATGTTTACGTCTACATATGATCGGGTTCCATGATGGCTTTGTTTTTCTCGCATCATTCGGCATTTATTGTCTACTCGCAACTCGATCGCATGGGAAGGAAACTTCTCCCTCTCTTCATCTCGTTCTTCATCGGACCTATCAACTTATTCGCTGTACAATTCACATTGGGTGGAGTACAGTATCGCACTCTCTGCTTCGCTTCGCTCCGCTCCTGCCTTTCTGGTGGTGGGCTCTTGCCACAATTGTCTCTATTCTTCAATCCCTATCTCGCTCGTTGTCTCGCGTTCCGGCCTTGACATTTGTATTCTCTTCGGAGACTTTCCTCTTCCCTCTGCGTACAGCTCTCTCGCGGCTCTACCGCCTCCTGGCGCATTCAACACAATCCGCTGGATCCTCTCTGCTCGACTTGACCAACTCCAAGTCATTCCCCTAATCAATAGTACTGGGTCATCCGTGCTTGTGATGTTTCTCCGCTATATTTGTCCCGACACTCTCTTGTCATCACAATTCCTCACACCTCTCTCGACTGTCGACTCCAAGTGTTTCAATGTAGTCGTCATTCCCACTCTTAACGCCCTCCACATACTGTGATCGCAGGTGGATCGATTCTCAATCACATCATCCCCCTGTTTGTACGAGCCACAACAGCTCCCTTCTTTTTTCGCTCACATTCTCAGTCCCAACTGCCAATCGTTGAAACCGGTTTGGCGTTGTTCGGCATGTCAAACGTACATATTTCTCTTCCACTTTGACCACTCGATCGCACACAGCGCACGTGTTATCTCTCATCATTTATATTTGTCTCTCCTCCGACGAGTGGGGGCCTTTAGCTACACTATATTCTCTCAGCATTGGGTTCAAATTGGTTGCACTTTTCTGTTCTGGTGTCTCTCCTGCGAATTGGAAGAACTAGTTCAAGGGTTGTTTCAAGATACAACTCTTCGCGACTAGCATCGTAAATATTTGGACCCTTTTCGGTGGGATGTCTCTTTAGAGTCGTCAAACACCACGCGATTCGTCCCTAGTCAGGAATTCCGGTCGGTACTCCACATGGCTGTTCGTATATAGATATAGGTGTACTGTTGGATCCGCATTGAACAGGCCATTGCAGCGTCTATTGAGTTTATGTTCATCCCGTGAGGAAAATCTGACCTTTCTCGACACAGTCTCTTGGGATAAGGTGATACGTTTGATGATTTGATGAGGCCTCTTTATCAGCCGAGGAAGCCCTACTATTGGAATCAGACAGCCAAAGAATGGATAGTGGTTTCGGAACCCGCGCAGCTCTTCGGTCATCATCCATCTTCCCCTAGTAGTCTTGATCCAACCTTTCTGGCATGGAGCGACGAAATTTGGGTGTGTTTTCTATCATAATCATCCGGATCCGGATCTCATCCGCATCAATGTTTTAGAGTTTTCAGCCAGGTCAAGAGCGTCTCTCCGTCATTACAGAGACATTATCGACAGGGCAACTATTGAAAGGGAAACTCGTCGATCCACTGCGTCTAAACCGCATCGTACTCGAAAATCCAGGATCATTCACTACCTGAAGTTTTGTGAAATGGTCGATGTTAAGGATCCATGCATGGAATCGGCCCCTCTTGAGGCTCGCCATCTCCTCCTTGCATGTTATACCGTCAATCTTATCCAAGGCAATACCATCAAGTCTATTCGCATCAAGCACGCTACCCTTCGCGGATATCTCTCTGCTGCGATCGGTCTTCACAGTAATAGAAATCTACCTGCCCCAACGGACCCAATCTTCGTGAAGGAGGACTTGGTCACTCCTCTTCTGCAAGCTGTCAAGTCATACGAATCTGTCAAGAATCGGAAAGAGACGATTTACGACTCTATGCTAGCCAATATGTTGAAGTTAGTCCGTCTCCAGCAACCTCATTCGTTAGAGTCCTCTATACTGGATTGGATTTTGCTTGGCCGCTTCACGGGGGCACGTCGCAGTGAGTGGTGTCAGGACGGTCCAGGCATCGAAATGACCGAACCCACAATTGCTCAGGACACACCTCAACCAAAGGCATTTATAGGGGAGGATTTTCGATTCTTTGATAAGTCTGGCCATCGCATTTATAATTTGACTCCGGCTCACGTTACTGTGGTGGACGGAGTTAAGATTTGTTGGCGTTTTCAAACGAACAAGGACAATGGCCAAGTTCTTCCTTACAAACGAGATTATGAACGTCCTTCAGTTTGTCCGGTTCTAGCAGCATTTCGTATTGCGCTTCGAGCGTCTGCTCTCAACGTCTCTGCTTCTATCCCATTAGCAGTGTACGCAGACCCTTCCTCTCCTACGGGTTATGCCCTTATCAGGGCTTCACAAGTGGCGAAATTCATTCGGGGTTCCGCTCAAACAACCTTCAACCTTAGTCCTACCGACAAATCTCTCCTTAACTGGACGTGTCATTCTATTCGTGTCACGGCAGCGAATATTCTTCACAGGGCCAATATGTCCGATTCCTACATCCAAACCCGCCTTCGCTGGAAAAGCAACACATTCCTGATGTATCTCCGCAATTCATTCTACTCGGCAGATCAACATACTGCTGCAATGCAGATATCTAATATCAATCTCCCTCCTCTGCCTACTACGGACGGCAAACGCTATCGAGATCCCGAACCTCATGAGCTGGCTTATACCAAACACTCTGCTCTAACCCGAGCGGAATGAGGTGCGCTTCTTTTTTTACACCATGTTCCTCTGTGTGGTCATTTCACGCCTATTCCCTACGTTCATTCGTCGTCTTTGTGTTGACACGAAGTATTCGACATTCTTCACACCTCGTGTCATCACATCTCTCATGGTGGCTGACACTGCCGAATTTACTTCGGCTTTCGAGGCTGGGTCCAAACTTAGAGTAGTTTGTACCTGATTACTAGAGACATCTTTGCATACACATAACGTAGTCTGCAATAAGCAGCTCTAGTACCTCTTTTTCTAGCGTGACAGACCACACAGGAGGACCAAGGCGCGACGCCGGTTTTCCGCAGGAAAATCACAGGTAGACTTGGCCCGCACGAAATCGGATCTCGTCACACCTGTCTTTCTCCTTCTCTTTCTTCCGGCTTCTCGCATCGCTCTGGTCGTTAGGGACAGACAGAAGGGATGTTGAGAGAGAGAGAACAGCCATGGACATTGTTCATCAAGCACCAATATCGTGTAGAACAATCCTATAGCTGTTCATCTTTTTTTTTCCCACCCACCCGACCCGGCTGACACTGCCGAATTTACTTCGGCTTTCGAGGCTGGGTCCAAACTTAGAGTAGTTTGTACCTGATTACTAGAGACATCTTTGCATACACATAACGTAGTCTGCAATAAGCAGCTCTAGTACCTCTTTTTCTAGCGTGACAGACCACACAGGAGGACCAAGGCGCGACGCCGGTTTTCCGCAGGAAAAAGCCTCCAGTTCGCAAATTTTTTTTCTTCGAACTCGCAACTCCGAACTCACAAGTTCCACATGGGAGTACCTTTTCACATGGACTCTCAACTACAAATGCCGTTATCTCGAAATTTGATGCCGACACCAGTTCGCAGTTCGAGTTCGAGCAAACAAAATCACAGCCTAAGTACAACATGCAGGCGTATGCAGTCAATGCAGTCTTCCTCCTCTTCATCTTCTGGAACCGAAGAGGTGAAATGTCTTCTCTATCTACTCCCTCTGTCCCCAAAAAAGTGTCCATCTGACCTTTTTTGGCTAAAATATCATCAATTTTCGTCGAGAAATTTGCTATCGCACACCGTTGGAAAAATAATTTCACGGCGGTTACGATTAAATAGAGGTTGGAGGTTGTTAATTAAGCGGATATTTGTGATGCTATTGTGATAGAAGACGTTAAATTAACCTTAAATGTAATACTATAGAATGAAAAACTGATGTGGGAGAGGGCCTCTCGGACATTTTGTGTAGGACTTCACGTAGGAATAAGTAGTCAATTGGTATACTTTTTATGGGACTACGATTAACTTCAAATGGACACTTTTTTTTGGGACAGAGGAAATAATTATTGACGTGTGCACTGTCACAATAATTAGAATTGATGTCATCGGCCCAAAAATTACGTGTGTGCTTCAAGTCAAAGCGGTACTCCAGGAATCGGAGTCAATTTGCATTTTAGCACATTTCAAGAGGAGCTGGAACTGGAATCATACTAATACTTATGGGCTCTAGCTCTCCATATCCGTGGTATTTGTCGAATTATGAAATAAATATAATATGATGCTAAAGTGTTACTCTGTTACAATTGACTTCTATCCCTGCTACGGAAGCCACATTCACATACATTTACAGCGACTATTCTACTGCAGTCTCCTAATACCTCTAGTTTTGTTCAATCTTGGACGGACGTAGAGGTTGTTGTTCTTGTTCTCCAATCCATCCATAAGGTAAGCTGCATCTGTATGCATGAGCAACATCGTACGCAAGGCTGGCCCCTGTTCGGGATCCTTAGGGGAGATAGAGGTGACGTTGTGATACACTTGATTGTCTCGAAACCAAAGAGCATCTCCAGGTTGCAAAATCTTGTCTTGTAAGATAGGACGCTCGCCTCGAATGTCCTCATAGAGCTCCGACCAGGCTCCTGAGACATTCTTGCGTTCCAAGCAGACAAGCGCTGCCTCATCTGCACCATCCGTATGAATCCCCTGTTCGGTAACATCGCCATTCTTGCGCTCTTCACGGGTGGTTTGGATCTGGATGAGCATGATAGTTCCATGCTTGTGATTGAATTTGCGCTTGTGCATTTCGAGCAACTTGACCATAGGAGCCGAAGTAATGACCTCATCAGACAAGAGGTTGTAGTATCGCCTGTTTCCGCCTTGTAAGGGGTTCCCATTGTATGATTTGGATTGAATGAAATAGTTTTGCGAGAGCTTGCGAAATGTTCCTGTCTTGTCGAGCATCACGTAACAGATACTTTTAGTTCTTGATTGAACTGAAGGATCTGGGCCCAAAGACTGGGAGAGACGGATCAGTTCAGCAGTTTCGCTTGGAGTCAAAGCCTCTCGAGTTAGCCAGTGGGTTTCCTCCTTCTTTTTGTCTCGTCCAAGAAGTTCGAACTCAGCCGCATCTTGGGGCATCGTTGGCTCAGCCTTTTGGTCGCCAACTGCCTTGTTCATGCGAATCAAGAGTTGATCATTATTCTGGTCATCAGGCTCCCTTGCTCTTGACTGAAGAAAGTCCAGTAGTCTAGCAATTGCGTCAGGCACTGTGCTCTCGACATACTCAAACGGAGGGAGGTTCAACTTTCTGATGCCAGATCTTTGCATTAATATCTGTCGAAAGGATATTGACTCCTCTCTATCTTTTGTCTCATGTTTGTGGACGTTTCCCTCTTCAACAAGCTTGTCAAGTTCGGCTGGGGCAGCTCCAAAACCGATTAGAAGCGCGTAGAATTGATGTTCAGGAAGTTCAGGAATGTGAGTAAATCCCATTTCTTCGAGATCATCTTTGCACTTATTGAGGAGGAAGTTCATTTTCAACTTAAATTTGAAGTGGTGTGCTGGTTGTAGCTGTGTGTCAGAGTTGGCGTTTTTGTAATCGTAATATTATGAGAATGAGAATAGCTCATTGAGTGGGTAGCTGGTCCATTGGCTCAGCAGCGCTAAGTACAACATGCATGCGTATGCAGTCAATGCAGTCTTCCTCCTGCCTCTTCATCTTCTGGAACCGAAGAGGTGAAAGTCTTCTCTAGAGATAATTATTGACGTGTGCACTGTGACAATACTTAGAATTGATGTCATCGGCCCAAAAATTACGTGTGTGCTTCAAGTCAAAGCGGTACTCCAGGAATCGGAGTCAATTTGCATTTTAGCACATTTCAAGAGTCTCTCTATGGTACTCTGTTTACTTCGAGTTAATCAAACGACAGAGTATTTAGGTTATTCCATTCTAGCGAAATAGCTAGGTAGTGAAACCTTTCAGCAAACATTATTCGTCCATCCTTTCTCCCTGGAGCAGCAAAAGCGTCTCACAAGTCACATGTCAAACGAACCGACCACATCCAAACTCGACCATATCCGACCACATCCGACCCACATCACAGTACAAACACAGAGAAAATGAATCAAGATCAAGGGCAGGCACTTCCAAACTATTGGAACTGGAGCTGGAGCTGGAGCTGGAGCTGGAGCTGGAACTGGAATCATACTAATACTTATGGGCTCTAGCTCTCCATATCCGTGGTATTTGTCGAATTATGAAATAAACATAATATGATGCTAAAGTGTTACTCTGTTACAATTGACTTCTATCCCACCAATAATGCTCTACCTTTACCCTTCCTCTTCTCTCAACACTAAGACTAGTATTTTACAGCACAACACTAGATCTAGACTCTGGGACGTGTAAACGTTATACCGTCGTAGGCAAAGTCGTAGACACGTAGAGTCAAAGTTAGACAATGCTCTCTTCCTTGCCATTTACCATCATAACGTCATCGCCACTGGACAAGGGCTTACGCACAAAGTTGACAATGACGTCACGGTGGCTTGGCTCATTCTTGTCTTGGGAGAAGAACTCACGCACTTCGTGCTTCACTTTCCTGTCATTGAACAGGATTGTCTCCCAAGGAGACTCTAATGCTTTGTTGAAAAGGCACTTGTCCCAGGAAAATCCATTCAAGTTAGAGTTAGAATCGTCATCAATGTCAATCTCACCAAAAGATTGAGACTTGTAAGTGCCAGTTGGCTGATCAAGTGTCCAGATTCTGCTCTCGCCACCGTGGTCCCTCGCAACGTTGTCACGTCCAATGAGTGTGACACTCGAGATTTCAGTCGCATCTTGATGAATACCCTCAGGAGTTGGCTCTGCCTTGAGGTCGACGTCAACTGCCTTGTTCACACGAATCAAGACTTGATCATTAATAGTGACCTTTGACTCAGTGTTGAGAGTATTATTCTGGTCATCATGCTCCCTTGGCTGAAGAAAGTCCAAGAGTCTAGCAATTGCGTCAGGCACTGTGCTTTCAACGTACTCAAATGGAGGGAGGTTCCACTTTCGGATGCCAGATCTTTTCACTCCTCCTGTCTCAGAAACAATTTCCTCGGTGGAGAGATTAGTGACACTTTCAGCTCTTGCCAAGGCCAAAGAAAGCCTTCTCCTTGTTGGTAGAGCCGCCTGAGCTTGAGACTGAGACGACGAGAGAGAGTTGCCAGACACAGAACGTCCAAGTCCAATTGAACTGGCATCATCATCTGTATCTGTATCAGTCAAGCCTGGCACCGAGGAGGATTTCTTCGCATCATCCTCCTCTTCGTCTTCCGCTTCGGCCTCGGCTACGATCTCCTCGTTCAGCAAAACTCGATGCATTGAAACCTGTCGAAAGGACATTGACTCCTCTCTGTCTCTCATCACATGTTTGTGGACGCTTCCCTCTTCAAGCCTGTCAAGATCGGCTGGGGCAGCTCCAAAATCGATTAGAAGCGCGTAGAATTGATGACCAGGAATGTGAGTAAATCCCTTTTCTTCGAGATCATCTTTGCACTTATTGAGGAGGAAGTTCATTTTCAACTTAAACTTGAAGTGGTGTGCTGGTTGTAGCTGTGTGTCAGAGTTGGCGTTTTTGTAATAGTAATATTATGAGAATGAGAATAGCTCATTGAGTGGGTAGCTGGTCCATTGGCTCAGCAGCGCTAAGTACAACATGCATGCGTATGGTCACAATACTTAGAATTGATGTCATCGGCCCAAAAATTACGTGTGTGCTTCAAGTCAAAGCGGTACCCCAGGAATCGGAGTCAATTTGCATTTTAGCACATTTCAAGAGTCTCTCTATGGTACTCTGTTTACATTACTTCGAGTTAATCAAACGACAGAGTATTCAGGTTATTCCATTCTAGCGAAATAGCTAGGTAGTGAAACCTTTCGGCTAACATTATTCGTCCATCCTTTCTCCCTGGAGCAGCAAAAGCGTCTCACAAGTCACATGTCAAACGAACCGACCACATCCAAACTCGACCATATCCGACCACATCCAACCCACATCACAGTACAATCACAGAGAAAATGAATCAAGATCAAGGGCAGGCACTTCCAAACTATTGGAACTGGAGCTGGAGCTGGAGCTGGAACTGGAATCATACTAATACTTAGGGGCTCTAGCTCTCCATATCCGTGGTATTTGTCGAATTATGAAATAAACATAATATGATGCTAAAGTGTTACTCTGTTACAATTGACTTCTATCCTACCAATGATGCTCTACCTTTACCCTTCCTCTTCTCTCAACACTAAGACTAGTATTTTACAGCACAACACTAGATCTAGACTCTGGGACGTGTAAACGTTATACCGTCGTAGGCAAAGTCGTAGACACGTAGAGTCAAAGTTAGACAATGCTCTCTTCCTTGCCATTTACCATCATAACGTCATCGCCACTGGACAAGGGCTTACGCACAAAGTTGACAATGACGTCACGGTGGCTTGGCTCATTCTTGTCTTGAGAGAAGAACTCACGCACTTCGTGCTTCACTTTCCTGTCATTGAACAGGATTGTCTCCCAAGGAGACTCTAATGCCTTGTTGAAAAGGCACTTGTCCCAGGAAAATCCATTCAAGTTAGAGTTAGAATCGTCATCAATGTCAATCTCACCAAAAGATTGAGACTTGTAAGTGCCAGTTGGCTGATCAAGTGTCCAGATTCTGCTCTCGCCACCGTGGTCCCTCGCAACGTTGTCACGTCCAATGAGTGTGACACTCGAGATTTCAGTCGCATCTTGATGAATACCCTCAGGAGTTGGCTCTGCCTTGAGGTCGACGTCAACTGCCTTGTTCACACGAATCAAGACTTGATCATTAATAGTGACCTTTGACTCAGTGTTGAGAGTATTATTCTGGTCATCATGCTCCCTTGGCTGAAGAAAGTCCAAGAGTCTAGCAATTGCGTCAGGCACTGTGCTTTCAACGTACTCAAATGGAGGGAGGTTCCACTTTCGGATGCCAGATCTTTTCACTCCTCCTGTCTCAGAAACAATTTCCTCGGTGGAGAGATTAGTGACACTTTCAGCTCTTGCCAAGGCCAAAGAAAGCCTTCTCCTTGTTGGTAGAGCCGCCTGAGCTTGAGACTGAGACGACGAGAGAGAGTTGCCAGACACAGAACGTCCAAGTCCAATTGAACTGGCATCATCATCTGTATCTGTATCAGTCAAGCCTGGCACCGAGGAGGATTTCTTCGCATCATCCTCCTCTTCGTCTTCCGCTTCGGCCTCGGCTACGATCTCCTCGTTCAGCAAAACTCGATGCATTGAAACCTGTCGAAAGGACATTGACTCCTCTCTGTCTCTCATCACATGTTTGTGGACGCTTCCCTCTTCAAGCCTGTCAAGTTCGGCTGGGGCAGCTCCAAAATCGATTAGAAGCGCGTAGAATTGATGACCAGGAATGTGAGTAAATCCCTTTTCTTCGAGATCATCTTTGCACTTATTGAGGAGGAAGTTCATTTTCAACTTAAACTTGAAGTGGTGTGCTGGTTGTAGCTGTGTGTCAGAGTTGGCGTTTTTGTAATAGTAATATTATGAGAATGAGAATAGCTCATTGAGTGGGTAGCTGGTCCATTGGCTCAGCAGCGCTAAGTACAACATGCATGCGTATGGTCACAATACTTAGAGAATTGATGTCATCGGCCCAAAAATTACGTGTGTGCTTCAAGTCAAAGCGGTACTCCAGGAATCGGAGTCAATTTGCATTTTAGCACATTTCAAGAGTCTCTCTATGGTACTCTGTTTACATTACTTCGAGTTAATCAAACGACAGAGTATTCAGGTTATTCCATTCTAGCGAAATAGCTAGGTAGTGAAACCTTTCGGCTAACATTATTCGTCCATCCTTTCTCCCTGGAGCAGCAAAGCGTCTCACAAGTCACATGTCAAACGAACCGACCACATCCAAACTCGACCATATCCGACCACATCCAACCCACATCACAGTACAATCACAGAGAAAATGAATCAAGATCAAGGGCAGGCACTTCCAAACTATTGGAACTGGAGCTGGAGCTGGAGCTGGAACTGGAATCATACTAATACTTAGGGGCTCTAGCTCTCCATATCCGTGGTATTTGTCGAATTATGAAATAAACATAATATGATGCTAAAGTGTTACTCTGTTACAATTGACTTCTATCCTACCAATGATGCTCTACCTTTACCCTTCCTCTTCTCTCAACACTAAGACTAGTATTTTACAGCACAACACTAGATCTAGACTCTGGGACGTGTAAACGTTACACCGTCGTAGGCAAAGTCGTAGACACGTAGAGTCAAAGTTAGACAATGCTCTCTTCCTTGCCATTTACCATCATAACGTCATCGCCACTGGACAAGGGCTTACGCACAAAGTTGACAATGACGTCACGGTGGCTTGGCTCATTCTTGTCTTGAGAGAAGAACTCACGCACTTCGTGCTTCACTTTCCTGTCATTGAACAGGATTGTCTCCCAAGGAGACTCTAATGCCTTGTTGAAAAGGCACTTGTCCCAGGAAAATCCATTCAAGTTAGAGTTAGAATCGTCATCAATGTCAATCTCACCAAAAGATTGAGACTTGTAAGTGCCAGTTGGCTGATCAAGTGTCCAGATTCTGCTCTCGCCACCGTGGTCCCTCGCAACGTTGTCACGTCCAATGAGTGTGACACTCGAGATTTCAGTCGCATCTTGATGAATACCCTCAGGAGTTGGCTCTGCCTTGAGGTCGACGTCAACTGCCTTGTTCACACGAATCAAGACTTGATCATTAATAGTGACCTTTGACTCAGTGTTGAGAGTATTATTCTGGTCATCATGCTCCCTTGGCTGAAGAAAGTCCAAGAGTCTAGCAATTGCGTCAGGCACTGTGCTTTCAACGTACTCAAATGGAGGGAGGTTCCACTTTCGGATGCCAGATCTTTTCACTCCTCCTGTCTCAGAAACAATTTCCTCGGTGGAGAGATTAGTGACACTTTCAGCTCTTGCCAAGGCCAAAGAAAGCCTTCTCCTTGTTGGTAGAGCCGCCTGAGCTTGAGACTGAGACGACGAGAGAGAGTTGCCAGACACAGAACGTCCAAGTCCAATTGAACTGGCATCATCATCTGTATCTGTATCAGTCAAGCCTGGCACCGAGGAGGATTTCTTCGCATCATCCTCCTCTTCGTCTTCCGCTTCGGCCTCGGCTACGATCTCCTCGTTCAGCAAAACTCGATGCATTGAAACCTGTCGAAAGGACATTGACTCCTCTCTGTCTCTCATCACATGTTTGTGGACGCTTCCCTCTTCAAGCCTGTCAAGTTCGGCTGGGGCAGCTCCAAAATCGATTAGAAGCGCGTAGAATTGATGACCAGGAATGTGAGTGAATCCCTTTTCTTCGAGATCATCTTTGCACTTATTGAGGAGGAAGTTCATTTTCAACTTAAACTTGAAGTGGTGTGCTGGTTGTAGCTGTGTGTCAGAGTTGGCGTTTTTGTAATAGTAATATTATGAGAATGAGAATAGCTCATTGAGTGGGTAGCTGGTCCATTGGCTCAGCAGCGCTAAGTACAACATGCATGCGTATGGTCACAATACTTAGAATTGATGTCATCGGCCCAAAAATTACGTGTGTGCTTCAAGTCAAAGCGGTACTCCAGGAATCGGAGTCAATTTGCATTTTAGCACATTTCAAGAGTCTCTCTATGGTACTCTGTTTACATTACTTCGAGTTAATCAAACGACAGAGTATTCAGGTTATTCCATTCTAGCGAAATAGCTAGGTAGTGAAACCTTTCGGCTAACATTATTCGTCCATCCTTTCTCCCTGGAGCAGCAAAAGCGTCTCACAAGTCACATGTCAAACGAACCGACCACATCCAAACTCGACCATATCCGACCACATCCAACCCACATCACAGTACAATCACAGAGAAAATGAATCAAGATCAAGGGCAGGCACTTCCAAACTATTGGAACTGGAGCTGGAGCTGGAGCTGGAACTGGAATCATACTAATACTTAGGGGCTCTAGCTCTCCATATCCGTGGTATTTGTCGAATTATGAAATAAACATAATATGATGCTAAAGTGTTACTCTGTTACAATTGACTTCTATCCTACCAATGATGCTCTACCTTTACCCTTCCTCTTCTCTCAACACTAAGACTAGTATTTTACAGCACAACACTAGATCTAGACTCTGGGACGTGTAAACGTTATACCGTCGTAGGCAAAGTCGTAGACACGTAGAGTCAAAGTTAGACAATGCTCTCTTCCTTGCCATTTACCATCATAACGTCATCGCCACTGGACAAGGGCTTACGCACAAAGTTGACAATGACGTCACGGTGGCTTGGCTCATTCTTGTCTTGAGAGAAGAACTCACGCACTTCGTGCTTCACTTTCCTGTCATTGAACAGGATTGTCTCCCAAGGAGACTCTAATGCCTTGTTGAAAAGGCACTTGTCCCAGGAAAATCCATTCAAGTTAGAGTTAGAATCGTCATCAATGTCAATCTCACCAAAAGATTGAGACTTGTAAGTGCCAGTTGGCTGATCAAGTGTCCAGATTCTGCTCTCGCCACCGTGGTCCCTCGCAACGTTGTCACGTCCAATGAGTGTGACACTCGAGATTTCAGTCGCATCTTGATGAATACCCTCAGGAGTTGGCTCTGCCTTGAGGTCGACGTCAACTGCCTTGTTCACACGAATCAAGACTTGATCATTAATAGTGACCTTTGACTCAGTGTTGAGAGTATTATTCTGGTCATCATGCTCCCTTGGCTGAAGAAAGTCCAAGAGTCTAGCAATTGCGTCAGGCACTGTGCTTTCAACGTACTCAAATGGAGGGAGGTTCCACTTTCGGATGCCAGATCTTTTCACTCCTCCTGTCTCAGAAACAATTTCCTCGGTGGAGAGATTAGTGACACTTTCAGCTCTTGCCAAGGCCAAAGAAAGCCTTCTCCTTGTTGGTAGAGCCGCCTAAGACTGAAACGATGAGAGAGAGTGGCCAGAAAGTCCAAGTCCAATTGAACTGGCATCATCATCTGTATCAGTCAAGCCTGGCACCAATGAGGATTTCTTCGCATCATCCTTCTCTTCGTCTTCCGCTTCGGCCTCGGCTACGATCTCCTCGTTCAGCAAAACTCGATGCATTGAAACCTGTCGAAAGGACATTGACTCCTCTCTGTCTCTCATCACATGTTTGTGGACGCTTCCCTCTTCAAGCCTGTCAAGATCGGCTGGGGAAGCTCCAAAATCGATGAGAAGCGCGTAGAATTGATGACCAGGAATGTGAGTGAATCCCTTTTCTTCGAGATCATCTTTGCACTTATTGAGAAGGAAGGTCATTTTCAACTTAAACTTAGTATATCTTCATGTTGTGTTGGCTCGAGCTGCTGATAACTGACAACCTTCCCGTTTCCCGTGATTGAGTCTTGCGAATGTCGCAGCGTGATAATGATATCTTTCTGACGCCCGCTGCCTTGGGGTCTTTTGCTTGTTGCATCAGAGCATAAGTACTACTCTAGCTTACTTGCAACATACGATACTGCATAAGCAGGAGCTTCCAGTGGTGGCGGCTTTGTCTGGGCATCAACAGGATCGATTAAGTGCTCTTTCGCTCCCTGAAGGAACTTACACCAAAAGAATCGATATGAACATGGAAGTGGAGGAAAACAGTCCTCCTGCGCTTGAGCAATCTACCATAGAGAGCAAGCGCAAGAAGTTAGTACGGAAAGGTGTTATTCGAGCAACAAAAGATTGAACATATGAATGTGCTTCTTTGGTCACCAGTCGCATGAACATCCACTGCGTTTCATCTCTATCGTTTTCTTGACTTTGACAACTTCTTGACTTGACACTTGACAATCCACAGCCTCCCGGATGGAAGCAGTGTGCATATTGCTTTCTAACTAAACAATATATAAATTATAATTATTATTACTATCCAGCGGCAACGATTCCCACTGTTGGCCACAACGATGGCATTAGCATTACATAGCGACATATTTCAAAACTCGGGAGATGAACTGAAACGGCCAGAGAGCGATAGGGACACTTTTTCGAAAAGAGAAAAACCGTCACATCGCCAACAAAAATCCACACAAAATGAGTGGTTGGTACTAATTCCTACGTGGGCCTCTCGTACCCAGAGTTTGCCTAGAGGCCATAAGAACTAGAGGAATAGATGATGGTAGAACCTAATAACGATAAAAGTCACCCCGAGATGAAGCCTCATCAAAGGGAAGGTGGGAAACCACAAAACCCGGAAGAAATAGAGTGTCAGCTGGCCCAAAACGAGTATGAAGACAATAACAATAACTCCCATCATAGCAATAACCACAATCGACGACGAGAAGGTGGCGGAGCACGTGGTGGAGAAGATCATCCGACCGGGCGAATGGAAGAGGACACAAAGAGAGTCCATCAAAGAAAAGTTAATGTTTGCAATAAATCAAAGCCCCGGAAGGAACAGGATATCATCGGCAGTGTGTCGAATTTGGAATCAAAGGGAGATAAAATGCAACTTAGACAAAATGAAGATGGAGTAGTAAGATTCGGGTTTCAAAATATTAACTCCATCAAAGTCCTGAGGACCAATACTCTACCAAACGAGATAGAGGTAGTCCATGACCTTGGGATTGATATATGCGGATACGTCGAGACGAACCGCCCATGGACATCGAATAATAAAGGAATTTTTGATATGAATATGAGACAAATGTTTCAGAATATGGCTAACACTCAGTATGCGTCATTGCCACCAATAGACCATCGAATCAAATATCAGCCAGGAGGAGTCCTACAAACTATTACAGGCCACGTGACGGGACGAGTTCGGCATCAAGGGTCTGACAAGTATGGAAGATTTGCGTGGCATATTCTCCAAGGAAGCCGGGATGAAGGGATAGTTGTCATAACGGCGTATAGAGTATGTCAATCCTCAAATGCAGGGCCAAATACAGCATACACCCATCAACAGTCTGCAATGATGAAAGATGGAGTAGTTAACCCTCGGCCGAGGAAGCAAATCCTCAATGACCTCACCAAGCTGATTGCGGAGAAAAGATCGAAGGGATATAGACCAATAGTAATGATGGATGCAAATGGTAGTACATTCTCGGATAAGGAGTTTCGAGAGTTTCAACAAAATGCAGTTCTGGAGGACCCATTCTATAGGAAGTTCGAGGAAATGCCACGGACTTACAATAGAGGAACAAAAAGACTTGATTACATCCTCATGGATGCAGGCCTTCAGCATGCTATACGACATATTGGGTACCTAGGGTCTCATGAGGCTGTGCACTCCGATCATTCAATGGCGTGGGTTGACTTTGATGAGAAATTGTTGTTCAGAGGCCTTATAAATCGCCCCCCAAATGCAATCAATAGGCAATTCACCCTACATCAAGAAGATAAGGTGGAGAAGTTCATGGACGAGCTAAGAAAAGGGATGGAGGACAAGAACATTCAACTTAAAGTTCCCATCTTAGTTGCGAAATTCCATGAGGAAGGATGTACGACGGAGGCGAAGCGTGCATATAACGCATTGGATAAGGAATATACTGATATCATCAGGGCAACTCTGAAAAAGACATCACGTCGCAGATATGGGTACTTTCGCAGTCCGGAACTGACGTTGGCAGGGCAGAAAGTACTGCTGTATAAGGCAATGTTGGACTGCCAGCGTAGGCGAGCACCCCCAAGTGTAGGACTGACCAAACTTGCAGCAAGACTTGGATATGATTTGACGAGTAATTACGAGCAGATGAAAGTTAAAGATTTGAAAGTAAAGGTCAGGGAAGCACGTAAAGAGCTATGGGAAATCCAGAAGGATTGTGCAGAAAAGAGGATTGGATGGCTCGAAGTTCAAGCTCAATCATCGGCAAGAAAAGATGGCGGAGATTGGGAAGCTAAAATGAACGCAATGATACGAACGACAAGAGCAGCATCAACGAATCGGAAGCTTAGTCTCCTCACAAAAGGGCAACGTGTTGGACTTGATCGCATAGACGTCCCGAGCCATGAGTGGATGTACTCTGAAGATATGGAAGAATTGTACCATTATGATAAAGGAGTATTTGAAACGCATGCAGTCATGCAACAAACGTCTCAAGGAAAACCAATCATGGAAAAAGAATTCTATGCCCACCATTCATTGAAGGTACCGGATAAGAATGCATATCCCGTCAAAGTAATTGTCCGAGAAAATGGGACACTGAAGATAGATGAGATAATTGACAAATCACCGTTCCTATGGGAGGCAATTACATCCCAAACGGCTATCGAAGGTAGAATACTACAACGGAACAAACGGCATTTGCAACAGGTAGCAATGGAAGGGGGGCCATCGACTCAACCCCCAGTACAGCAATTGATAAGTGCGGAGGGAACTGAGGAGGTGAAGCAAATACTCGAAGGAAATTATCGAGTGTTAGACCCAACCACGAACGAAGAAATGGAGATTAGTGATACTCTAGCAGCGTGGATGAGTCAACTCAAACAAACAGAAAAAGAAGTAGCGATGGAGGAAACCGTGGGCTCAATAACTTCTGCTCAACTGCAAGAGGCATTCCGAACAGCCAAAGAAAAGACTGCTTCTAATGGAGACCTACATTATACGGTGTGGAAAGCTATGGTAGCTGACAATGAGTTTGCAGATTGGTTGTCGATAATGATCAGCCTGCCGTTTATATATGGTTTCGCCCCAGAACGATGGAAGAGTATGACGGATGTAATGCTGGAAAAGAAAAAAGGTAACCGGCAGATAAACCAACTCCGAATCATAGGGTTATTAGAGGCTGATTTCAACACGGCACTGAAATTTTTTGCAAGAGAGTTTTCAAAAAAGATGGAGTCTACCGGGGAGCTGTCAGACGAACAGTGGTGATCTCGGAAAGATAGAAACTCAATTGATGCAGCTATGATCAAATTGTTGACATTCGAAGCGGCACGAGCAAAGAAATCAACAATAGGCATGCTGTATTATGACTGCATAGCGTGCTATGATCGAATGCAGCCGTCATTGTCGAACATAGAAATGGCGAAAAGGAACTTCAGTGACGGGATCTTGCGAGCAAGAGCGGAAGCATTACGCGGAATGAAACGCAATGTGAGAACTGGGCTTGGGGTATCGAATGATATATACTCAGAAGAACCAGGGGATCATCAGATTTCAGGAGAGATCCAAGGAAAAGCAGACAATCCGGCGCGGCGCTGTTCACGGCATGTAGTAGTGGGATCCTGAAAACGCACGCAGAATTGGCACCGGGACTGGAATTACATGGTTGTTTCGGGGAACGGATGATGAAGCGTCATAACGTAAGCTACGTTGATGATAATGATGGAAATGTCTCTGCAGATTACGACAGTGAACGACCACTGGATGAACTGATCGAAAGGATGAAATTGAGCTCTACGATGTGGAATGAGGTCGTACGATATTCAGGCCAATCACTTGCCTACCACAAATGTGCGTGGCAGGCATTAGCGTGGCAAGTGGTACGAGGGGAACTAAAACCAATCATGGCAATAGATGAAACAATCCTCTTGGAGGATCATAAAGGGGCCAAGTCAGTGATACAGTTTAAGTCACCAAATCAACCGAATAAAGGGTTGGGATACCACTTGTGTCCCGATGGGAACCAGAAGCAAGAGTACGAGGTCATAATGGAGAAATTGAGGAGAATTTCCAAGTCTACGTCTTTGGGATTCTTGACAGCAAGTGAGACGAAGCAACTACTCTACCAACGATTGATGCCAACATTGGATTACGTCCTTCACTTGACGTCATTCAGTAAGAAACAATGCAAAAAGATGGATACAATCGTACGGAACAACTTCCTCCCATATATGCACTTTAATAGGAACTCACCAGACGCAGTGCTTCGAGGTCCTATGGAGCAAGGAGGGATGGAAATCCCAGACACGTATTCGAGGCAAACTGAATTGCAGTCAGAGTATGTCGTCAAGCAGCTCCGAAATGGGAAGACATTGGCGGAGGATTTTCTCTTCACATTGGATGAATTGCAACTGCAGTCAGGCCTGATAACACCATTGTTTGAGTACAAAGAAAGGCTGACATATATGGACAATGGACTACTAGTGAGCTTGAAAAATCGATTAGCTGAGATAGATGCTACGATATGGATGGAAGATGCCACAATCCCAGCACTGCAGAGGGAAGGCGATCAATCAATTATGGAAGCATTTATTCGACGGAAAATAAAGCCATCGATATTGAGAAAGCTCAATGCAGTCCGTATCTATATGCGAGTGATCACATTAGCAGACCTAGTGGTTGAGAATGGAGAATATATCGGAAATACAACGCTGGGGGGCAATTTTGTAGCGGGATCTGATTGGAGATGGCCGCAAATTCCATGCCCTCCGAAGAAGTGGTTCTCCTTGTTTCGTAGGTGTATACGAGAAACATTCTGCAATAGATTGGATAGTCGCCACCACCACACCAATTCAATGGAACTTGACATACCACTTGGAAAGTGGTTTCCGGTGAAACGGAACACATGGTATGACTGCTACCGAGGTAAGGGGGTGATCTACAAACGAGGAGAGACAGCCACTGGTGAAAGCTTTATTCAGAAGCTAACAGAACAACCAGTGCAAAGTGGGTTCTACAAATATGAATGTGACGTCAACGCTATACCGCTAGAGTGTTATCCGATGAAAATGACAGAGGTAGATGAGGGTGTATGGACTCGCCGTCCGTATCAGATGGCACAACAGCAACAGCAGGAAGCTAAGCCTCCGGGATACGTGACCGAAAATACACACCTACCAGGCACGGAAATGAAGCCAAAGAAGACAGGTAGTGATGGTTCTGTCCTTCGAGTGCACAATGTGGCAGCGGCAGCATGGATTATCCCAACTAATCAAAACGAGTATGTCAAGGCATGTTTTTTGATGACAAACGTCAGCTCAGTAAACTCGTACCGAGCTGAATTGGAAGGGTTGTATCGAGCGCTGTATCACATACAATATCTTGGCATAGAATTGGGGCCAGACGACGATATTACTCAATGGTTTGATAATGAGTCAGGTGCTTTTACGAGTAATCGGCCAATGAAGACAGGACGGGACACAATACAACCTGAAGGAGATCTTTTGATGGCAATACAGCATCTACGGCAGAAGTTACCATTTGGAGTAATTAGTCAGCACGTCCGGGGACACCAAGATACGGCCAAAAAGAAGACGGAACCGGACGACAGTGACTGCGATTCATTAGAAACCACGGAAAGCGCATTGGGAAAAGAGAAAGACTTGGATGGATTGGATGACAACGCTATGATCAACATTGCGTGCGACGAATTAGCGGGAGAAACAACGGCAGCAGCCATTGAGAATCCCATCCAACTACCACCTGAGCAAGAAATATTACAGATGCCGTATGAGGGATCAAAAGCAGTTTTACGAATAGGGAATAAGTGGATCACAGCTGGGATGCGAAGCCACGTCAACAAAGCGCGTCGGGAACCAATCCTCCGGAAATATATCAAGCGAAGACACGGATGGACGGACGAGCAATATGACAATGTGTATTGGATGACGATAGGGGAAGTGAGACGGAAAAGTACCCTTAGCCAGCAGCGATTTACCTGCAAACTAATGCATGGCCTCCTCCCAGTGAATCACGTGAAGCAACATGAAACACAAGTATCGCAGTGTCCGAACTGTCGGCAGTGTGATGACGAAACAATAGCACATGTGTTTCAATGTTCCCACCCGGATATGGCTGCGAAACGTGCTGCAATTATAGCAGCACTCCGGAAGAAAGGACTCCGGAAAATATCACGAAAAATACTACTCAGAGTGGCAAACTTGGTAGAACAATATGCAAACGGGGGCGAGATTCGAACCACATCAGAAAACCCGAGGATCCAGGAAGCACTGGAAGCACAACGTGACCTCGGGTGGGATGACTTCTTCAGAGGATATCTGGTAAAAGAATGGTATCAAGCATTGGAGAGTACTCATCATGGGGACGCCCACCAGCAGTTTTATCAACTCCAAAAATTGATCTGGTATGAAGTTGCACTACCGCAGTGGCATGAGCGAAACAGACTAGCTCATGGAACTCAGTCATTTGACAAGCAAATAGAGAGTGCACATTTAGCAGAGCAATTGGTATGGTACAGTCAACATCGAGAGGAGATGCCGCCAGGCTTTCACCATCGGTGGGCAAATCATAGTATTGACGAAATAAGCAATATGGACTTGGCTACTAGGCGAATGTGGGTGCATCACCTCAAGATAGGCAGGCAAGCGGTCGAGATGCGAGCAGAACAGCGGAAGGAAAGTCAACGAACTTTATCGTTCTACTTCAATGCATTCGGCCCACCATTACCGCCACCTCAGCGGCAACGTGTGGCTGATGAAGCCGAGGAACACGCAAATAGAGTAGTATTGTATCGTGAGGAGGGACAGCCGACAATAGACGCAGTCCTCAATGAACTCGAGAGATCGACGACGTAAACAACCGTATGGTTGAACTAATCCTGGCCAGGAGACTACTTAGGTCTTCTGGCTTGGAGTGCGATCTGAGAAACAGCTGTGGAGGCAGTATATGAAGTATCAATACTGATGACATAGCACACATGTTGGTTAGTCATAATTTCGCCCCTAGAGGGCTAATCAGACGTACTTTAAAATTTCTGTTATATCATCAGAGAGCGATAGGGACGAGAGACATGATACGACTACACTAACAACGGGGCACAGTGACAGTGCGATCAAGAAGCAGAGAAAGCACCGCCGTCATATTTGAACATGATACCTTTGCCACCATCTTCATCTTTATCATCGTCCTGCCCAACCTTGTCAGATTTGAATTCGTACTCGAACTCTGAATCTGGAATCACTTTCCCGGTACTATCCTTCAACACGGCCTTACCCTTCGCATTGTTCCAAATCGCCCTCCCACTTCCAAAACTATATCCACCATATTCCTCGTGAATCTCGTTGGTATAAACCCGCACACTCTTTCCTGTCTTCAGCACGGTTGGTGTTGGAAACTTGAATGTTGCACCTTCAGACTCTTTGTGAGTGCCAGGATGATTAACATCCACCACGTAATACCCAGAAATATCAATGTCTGATTTCGATTCATTTGTAATTTCGACGTATTCATCAGATTCAGTTCGTTTAACTTTGCCATCGTAATTGATATCGGAGATTATGACGCCTTTGTCTGACGAAGGAACAGTTGGCATATCCAAATTGTAAGCAAGTCCATTGTGGTGGCAGATGTCCAAGCCGACCATTTCTTCAACAGGATCAACACGAAATATGCCTAGCACTCTCATGAGTTTGAAATATGGGATCATGACAAGGCCAACCCATCCAATGATGAAGAAAACACCCAGAACCTCGACAGCAAAGAGCTTTCCACTGCCACTACCCGAGCCCCAGTTGTAGAACCAGCCATAGTTTGGAGTACCATACGCTGCATCAACAAGTTCAGGCGAAGCGAAGAGACCTGTAGCAATACAACCCCACATACCATTACCCAAGTGGACAGGGATGGCATCAACAGCATCATCAATCTTCAACTGGACAAGTAGGTTTGACCAATAGATGTACACCCACCCAGCAACAATACCAATCACAAGTGCAGCCCATGGCTCGCAAACAGAACATCCAGCAGTGATTCCAACTAATCCAGATAGAGCACCATTCATGCACATGGTGATATCGTACATAACCTCTCCAGTCTGCCTGCGTGCCATGATCATATCAGTGAACATGGCAGACACAGATCCGGCAGCTGCAGCTAGAGTGGTATTAACTGCGCAGAGAGCAGAAATATCGGCATAGCCTGAAGCAGAGATACCAAGAGTGGAGCCAGGATTGAAGCCATACCATCCGACCCAAAGAATAAATGTTCCGAGTACTTGAAGCGCAACGGAGTGAGGAGGGAAGCTGCCAGGCTCTGAAAGTTCGTTTCCATCTGCATCGTAGAAGCGTCCGATACGAGGACCAAGAATCATGGCAGCAAAGAGAGCAGTGATTCCTCCGGTCATGTGCACAACTCCCGATCCAGCAAAATCAATCATTCCAGATCCTAAAAACTTATTCTCATCGTCGGTGAAGGCCGAGAGGAAACCCGATGGACTCCAGATGGAGTGAACAACAACGGGGTAGACAAATCCCGTCAGCATGCAGGAGTAGCAAATGTAGGCCTCAAATTTGCACCTTTCAGCGACTGTACCAGCGACAATAGTTGCGGCGGTTGCGGCGAAAGCAAACTGGAAGAACCAACCGATCAAAGTAGCTCCATCGTGGATATTTTCGACAGCAAAGTCGACATTACCGATGAACGTAATCTTGGAGGAATCTGCTCCTCCGTAGGCAAAGGCATAGCCGATAGTCCAAAATCCGACAGCACCTCCACATGCATCCAAGATGTTCTTACACATGATATTTTTGACGTTCTTCGCACGGATAGATCCGGCGCAAAGCATGGCAAACCCAGCTTGCATGAAGAAGACGAGTGCACCGGCGAAGAGGAGATAGAATACATCGAGCCCTCCGTTGATTGTGTCAATATTGTTGCCAATGGCGGCGATGCTTTTGTTTAGGTTCTCTACGGTGACCATTTTGTTCATGTAGCGAAGATGTTGTGCTCATTTTCATGAGTTGTTGATGATGTTGTGATTGGTTTACTTCCACAAAAGCGAGTAGAAGAGGATCTTTTAGGGGTTACTTCGCGGTTGGTCTGGTACTAATTCCATCGTTAAAGCTTACGGCTTCCGGTTTTTCTTTTCTTCTCTCTCTTCTCTTCCTCGTCTAATGCTACCCTATCACAATAAGCTACAAACTGAGAACCACCACTTTTGATACATCATTCAGCTCACGCTTGGCTATTGATGTGCAACAGAAGAGTGATTTAAACTGAGAGGATAAGAAATGACGTATTAAGTGAAAGTTGGGGATGACAAAGTCTCAGTCTCAGGAAAGGAAAAGTGTGACGCTTTCATAGAGCTGAAGGAGCAGAATGCATCTTTGCGGAGGCAATTAGGAAAGCAGTCGAAGGATAGAAGTGTGGTAAAAGAGGAGGAATTGACATGCAACGCGAACTTTGTCGCCCGATTGAATGAAGCAAAGGAGGAGGAATTGACTGACGACTCTAGTAGCGGCTGTTGCCCGATTGAAAGAAGTTAAGGAGGAGGAATCGACAGACGATGAGGACATTGATGCCCGCTTGAATGAAGTTAAAGAGGAGGAATTGGCTGACGACGAGGACGTTAATACCCGATCGAAGGAACGAAAAACAGGCAAAATGAAGATAAGTCCCTTGATGTTATCTGCAGTTTGGGAGGAGGAAAGAGGAGACATTGATTGGGGCAAGCAAAGGCCGAGACAAGGAGCTGGAAGCAGAGAAAGGAGAGGAAGGGGGAGCAAAAATTCAGAGAAAATCTAGCTACCTACACGCTCGAATGAGCCATGCGAAAGCAGGTTGAATGAAATATAGACAAGAGGGAATACAGAATAGTCTTCGCTCTTTCTCAAGCTCTGGACCAAGGTTGCTCTGGACCAAATAGGCAATTAAACACATTACTCAAGATCATCTCTGTCTTGCCATTTTTCTAGTGCTTCCAGCTCTCTCTTAAACATCACCCTCATAGAAGTCATTATTGTTTCCCTCACTAGAACGCGTCTTCTTCCTTCGAATGCAACTGAAAGTCACGCAACCAAGAAGTAACACTCCGACAACCACACAAACCGAAATAATAATGTTTTGCCTTCGCTTCTGCGAGTTGTCACTGTCAAATACACTCTCTCCCTGGAGTGTGTTTGCCACTCCACCGAAGCATCCTGTGGCTACCAGAGCATATTTCTGGGAAAACCACGCTAGGTTGTGCGCATTGACAGATATAGTGGCAGTTTCTCCACCCTTAACACCATTGATAACCACCCGCTCGACGATATTCGTCCGATCTGGAGACTTTCGTCCATTCGGAAGATAAATTTGACCTCGGAATGAAACCGATAGATCCAAATCATTTAGAACACAATTCATGCACCCAGGGCTACTTCCTTCTTCTACCCACACAAGCGTAACAGATAGATGTTCTGCTTGGCACCCATTTGATTTGTCTATCGTCACGTTGTACGTGTTTGTATCCTGGTCAATGACCCTCTCCCTATCCCAAATCTTGAGCTGCACGTTGGTTTCGCCAACCAAATACACGGAATCCTGGAGAGAGAGCCTGCCGAATCCCTGGGCGTTGTCGTATGGCGTACTATCAGTAACTCCATGAGCTCCATTGTCTACTCCTTGTAGCTTTTGAGCGCCATTCATAAGTACTGCCTTGATCAATGCACCAGATGGATTTGGATAGGAGTCATTGCTATTCTTCTTACCACTTGGATAATATCCATCACGAAAGTATTGGCGAACTAGAGCTGCGGTACCGCTCACAACAGGAGTTGCCATACTCGTTCCTTGAAGAGATAACAAGCCTTCACCTTTCGAATTTGGTCCAGGGATTCTCGATGGATCACATTCGTCCACTACATTGGGATCAGCACCAGCAGAGAGTACCGATTTGCCAACTGCTACGATGTCAGGTTTCATACGCCCGTCAGCTGTCGGCCCCCTGCTAGAAAAGTCGGCAATGTAACTTGGCCCAAGGTTGCCAGTTGCACTGGAATCACCCCATGAGTTGTGCGCGCCAACAGCAATTACATTCTTGGCAGTTGCTGGATCCCCGACGGTGTTGGGAACATCATATACTCCACCTCCAGATCCAGAATTACCAGCAGCTATGATGATTAAGAACTCATCATTCTGATATTCCATATGAGAAGAAGCAAAGGTAAAGGCAAAGGAATGTTAGCATAATATTATTTGACCGAACAAAAGCAAACACATCAAGCAACATGATAACCCTCACCTCAAACATAAACTGATCAAAATTTCTAGCCCGAGAAGTATAAAAGTTGATCTCCGACCCCCACGACGCAGAGTGGATCTGAGCATTAGGGCGTCCAGTACTGAGCAACGTCTTATCATTCGGCGGCAACAAGTCGCCGTTTCCATTCCCAATATCAGCCACGGCAAGTGTAGCACCGGGAGCAATCCCATCCGCTGCTCCATCTCCATCCCATCGTTTGCCGGCTATCGTACCTGCCACATGTGTTCCGTGCCCATAGACATAATCTCCCGTATCGACAAATGGCACGTATTGATCAATCTTTCGAGCCGATGCATCAAACGTAAACCCGACAGATAGAGGATTCTCCGGATCATAAAAGTAACAGTTATTACTGTCAACACCAGTATCAGATACCGCCACTGTCTCTCCAGTCCCATCAATCCCTCTCGCTCGAAATGGATATTTATCCTGAATCTCACTTTCCACCATGAACGATGCAATTCGATTGGATAGTTCTACCTCCCGTCGAACATCTACCGAACATACGTCGGGATTGGCGGCGATACCCAATAGTAATATCAATGCACAACTTGCATCGGTTTCTGTTTGTCCAGTGTTATTGTACACTAGTTGCATTTGAGAGGCAGATCGTTCGGGTTGAGTGCTACGATATATCTTCCAAGTGAGACGTGTCTTGTAGGTTTCATCACATGATGTTTGATGTTCGTCTAGTATATTCCCCCACATTTTCGCACGTTCCGATTGCTCCTCATTATCTCCATCGGTACCATTAGTGGAGTTGTTGAGGTAATCAATATAAGCTTGCGAAGTCATGTAAAATTGCTGAGAGAGAGGCAACACATCTGTAGGGTTTTCACTCAGCAACAAGTTGGTAATTGCCTCTGTAATATCTTCCGCACCATCCAAATTCTCTCCCTCATCTCCAATCGCAGCATTACTACTAGGATCTTTGTCCACCTGTTGCAAATACTCAAAGTAACTCTGCACACTCTCTTCTTCTTTCTCCATCAAAGCTACCCCAGGACAAAGCCCCATATCCACCCTAGGAAAATATCCCTCGGCAGTAGCATTCCCTAAAGACATGGCATACTCCTCTTTCATCCCCTCTACTGACCCATCAATCATTTTTAAGGATGCCATGACAGGTTGGACTAAAAAGACATCATCGGTGAGTGATATGGCGACACTTGCCATTAGTTGGCCGTAGACGCATAGATAATCGTCTTCATTGTACAAGGTGTGCAAGTAGACTTCTGTAGCTTCTTCTCCCTCTTCTATTGCTGCAGGAGAAGTTGTTACATTGGTAATGGCAGTAGTAATCGCCAAACGACGTTGCCAGCCCGACATGTCTTCACCAGTATGACATATCAAATACGGGTACTTTTGAGGCTTCACAACATCTTGCTCCGCAACAAGCCCCTTGGCCCATTCGTAGCGATTGGCCTCGTTCCATGTGGAAGTGTCAGATAATTCTTGGGAGGAGAAGGTTCCGAATTCAGTGGCTGTTTCGGAATCGAGTGCGAGGTTGAGTTGGTCGAGGGTGAGATGGGTGGGGTATTGTTGGATGGTGGTGGGTTCGCTGTTTGTGTTGGTTGTTTGGCTGTGAGTGACGGATAATATTATTATTGTAGAGAGGGCAGTTATTAGGCTTCTTGGTGATGGCTTGATCATCCTTGATAGTGATAGTAACGTTGAAGGCGCTTTATTAACTTTTGTTATCTATCTATCAATCTATCCAGAATGATAGGCAGGCTCAATTGTATCTTGTCAAAAGTAATACGGATACGGGTTCGCAGAATAAATTTTGGGGAGGTAAGATTTTGGATAGGAATTCCTACGCATGTTCTGTACGTTGTTGAGAGTTAGTAGAGAGGCCCTCCTCCTCCTCTACTCTTTATCTTGCTAGCAAGGCGAAAGATACCAAAAGTCAGTAAGTAGGTTCTCTGCACGGCAAGATTCATCAAACGATATCATATCATGTGCAAACAACGCAGATGAATGTAAATAGGTTACTGAAGAATGAGGTACCAAAGAAAGAAGTGTACGTTTGGTTCAGCTTTCAGCTATTTGAGGCAGTTGCATGAGCATAAGCTTAATGACACTGCAAATTAATCTTACGATTCGATGTTCTACATTTCAAGTTCTCCTACTTGCCTCTACTTAGTACTCTATTGACTCATACTCATACTAGAATCCTTCTGTTCTTCTTCACCCCAAGTAAACACAAAACGCCAATTGTTCGTGTTACGTCCGTTGAGCAAATCATCCATTACTTGATTCACCTCCTCAAAGTTCACTATCTTGGCATTCCAGCTCTTTGGGTCACTTCCATAATCTCTGAGTTCATCTGTCATCAGCTGAAGCATCTGCTTCATGCGTCGAGTTCCTGTCACAACTGATCCAGCGATCTTCTTCTTTGTGAATATGAGTGGAATGTAAGAGAACTTGAAGTCCATGTCATTTGCAGGTGGTATCCTGGAAGTTGTTGAGATATGGCAATCAAGGTCAAAGATTGTGCATTCTGAAGACTGCAAGCACTTGTAATCATGTATGTTCTTACCCTACGCGGCAGTAAGTACCATCGAATTTCAACATGCCCATGAACGATGCCACGTCACTGTTTTGAGGTGAAGTGTCTATAATCAAGTCAAACTTGCCTGCCAAATCTGCCATCGCGTCTTCATTTCCCAGGCAAGCTGCAACAATATAAATGTGAACAAAGATGATCATTTCATTATGAGAAGAATAAACTCATTACGCTTCTTACCATAGAATTCGTCAGCTCCAGCACCAAGAGCTTTCTCGCGCTTGTCTTCGGAACGGCTCAATGCAGTAACGCGGCCACCAAAAGATTTGCTGAACTTGATACCCGCAGTGCCCAACCCTCCAATGCTTGCAATGGCTACAGACGTCCCTGTTTTGACGTAATCTGAGACTGGCTCAAAGAGAGTCCCTCCGCCACAAATGAATGGGCTCGCAACTTCAGAAGGCAGGGATTCGGGAAGCTTGATGGCGAACTTTGCTTCGATCCTTACAACCTTCACAAAATGATTTTACATAATTTATGAGCCAGAATCATTAACACATCGGAAGTGAATTATGATGACATAAAACTTACTTTTGAGAAGCATCCGCCGTGTTCATTGTGAGGTTGTTTTCCCCAGCACCCTGCAGAAGGCCCTATAGATTCGAAATGGAATTAGTGACCGAAGCTGGAGCGGGTACAAATCTGAGTCAATGTGCATCAAACTTACCCAAGTATGTTCCTTGATATCCTTCATCGCAAAGATTCTCACGACCCGCAAGACAAGGATCACAGCATTGGCAGCTGTCTCGAATCCACGAGACGCCTACACGATCTCCTACTTTCAACGTCTTCACAGAGCTACCGATCTTACGGATCACACCAACACCCTCGTGTCCAAGCACAATGGGGTAGTCAGTGACGCCCCAATCATTATCGCGCATGTGAATATCAGTGCGACACAATCTAAAGAGAAAGATGGAGAGTGAAGAGTGAAGATTGTACAGCAGGCAAAGCAAAGAACATATTAGTGATATTAGCTCATGGTGATACAACTCCTATTCTCTTGCCGTACACAGCAGGCTTACCCACAATGCGTGATATCCACCTCGACTTGAGTTGCAGTCAGAGATGGAAGAGTGATATCTTCGAGAACTAGTTTGGCTCCTTTTTCATGGCATACGTATGCCTTGGTTACAAGAGGCCCATTTCCTTCGTCGTTATTCATAGTAATATTATTGTTATCGGTCATGATAACTGTTCCTTCTTCGTACTTATACTATGAGAGCTGAATGATTATTACACAGTGTATCATCGAGAAGCCCTCTGAGCAGCTTGCAATTATTGCCAGTAGCGTTCGGATTGCATCATGATAACTTCTTGTACCTCTACGCAGGCAAATCAACGGGGCCTTACTTTCGTCTTCAACCACATGTAGTAGTTTGATCTAGTGCAGACCAATTGATAACTAGTGAGCTAGTTATTCCCTTTGGTGAGCGACTCGCTTCGTCTAGAATTTTGTAGCGCATGCCGATGAGCATGTCGATGAATGTGCAGCTGAGCACGCATCTTCCACCAATGACTTTAATACGTACGCAAGAATGCATTTGCAAATAGATAATTGTATCCGCAATCCCCTTTTCGCAACTCCTGATTAATAGCAAGTGCAACGTTGTTGCTAAAACGTAATAGCAGCTCCAAGAATGATTTTCCTAGTAATTGATATGAAATCTATCTCTAATCATTCCATCTATTTGTGTCGCTTCTTCTTTGACACAGCCCCGCCGCCTCTTTTACCATTTGCACTAGACAAGCTCCTCTTTTTAGCATTTGCATCATCGACGGGCAAGTTTAGACCAGCCAACCCCAAAGAGATCTTGTTGTCATTTGAAACACCTAGTACGTCAACCCCAATGTCTTGACCTACAAGCAACGATCCAAGATTGATCGGCCCAAGCTTACTCCTGTGCAGCAACCCGTCAGTCTCCAGTCCAAAATCTACAAAGGCCCCAAAGTCAACAAGGTTTCGCACAGTTCCAATGATATTTCGATGGGGTAAATTGTCACGGAGTTTATTAACCGTCGATATACTTGACGAGAGTGCTTCGCATCCAGCAGCTGAGCCGATATTGGATGGACCCGATGTTGACGCAACTCCTGAGTTCTTGCGTGTGCGAGGATCTGGACTGGTGATCGAGAAGAACAAGTGCTCAACCACAGATAGAGCTCGATCTTCCGATACATTAAATTTCTTATAAGCTTTCTTTGCAGCTGCTTTATATATTTCATCCTTGGCATCAATATCCTTTTGAACCGAAGATGCATCATTTAATTTCCATCGCAACTCTTTCAACAACCATCGTGCCAGGTCATACGATTCTGGATGGACCATCGTGTTATCTAGAGGTTCGCTTCCACCAGCAACTCTAATAAATGCAGCAGCATTCTCATAAGTTTTATCTCCAAGGCCTTTTACTCGTAGCAAATCCTTTCTCGACTTCAATGGCCTTGCATTGAAGACCTTTTGAGCCAATGTTTTGGTGAGTGAAGGCACCTTTTGCAGTATAGCAAGAGAGCACGAATTTACATCGACTCCGACTTCAGCAACGCAGTCAATCGAAGTGAGGGTGAGCTTCTCGTCCAAAACTTTCTCTGACAGATCATGCTGATACATTCCCAATCCCAGTGATTTTGGGGGTACTTTGACGAGCTCTGCCAAAGGGTTCAAATATCTTCGTCCGATAGATACAGCAGCAATTGACGCAGGAGTTTCTTCTGGGAATTCCTCACTTGCCGCCTCCGTTACCGACCACACGCTAGCTCCAGCTTCACTCACGAGATGAATATCTACCGTCAGATCAGAGCTCTGCGAAGTGACATCTTGCAGTAGCTGTCGCGCTTCCCGAGTACCATGGCCATTGCCCAACACAACACATACGTCGTTTCCATTGTTGATTTGACGCACTCGATCCAACAGTGAAGAAAGCTGCCGCTCACCCTCTTCTCTTTCCGCTGCACTCCCCATAAACTTTACAGTCTCCAATAACAAAGTCTTGCCATCATTCGACAATATTGCAGCTTTAATACCCGCCTTGAATCCAGGATCAAGAGCCAACAGAGCCTTGTGTCTATCCCCCCCTACCATATCTGCAGCTGGAGGCGCCAACAAAGCTTTGTTCAAATTCTCACAAAATACCTCAATTGCGCGTAATTCAGCTTGTTGACATTTCTCTTTCCATAGACGGGAGGTATATCGTTTGCGGAGTAGACGTGCCCATGCATCATCCATCGCAGCACGGTATAGCTTGTTGACGAAGGCGTGATTTTGATTCGTCCGGCCGCATGCTGCTAGCATGAAGTGCCTGCAGTGCAGCACGTTTGACATAATCATCATTTAATTCAAAAGTGAGTTTCAATACCTTCTGATCTATTCCCCGTCTTATTGCCAAGACCTGATGGTCTTGTATGTTAGACATTTTGTTGTTGTAATCATGATATGTATTTGTAGACATAGTTGCTGCCGATGATGATTGTTTATGTGGTGCACTCATGCCCTTTGCGTTGCTTGCCTTGGCGCTGTCTTTACTGCCACTCTTGGACTGCTTTACCTGCACTCGACAATACTTTCGTTGATCCATTATTGCATCTAATTACATTTGCATCACCGGCTATGCGATTTGCCAAGAGAGTGATAGCTTTATCATTATGAATTTTCAACATTTTTTTCAACTGTTGGTAATCATAGTCATCATCGCTATCATCAATTATTATTGCGTAAGAGACCACAGCCCATCAATTTGAGCAACAAGCTCCGGACACTCGGTTTTGATACGCTCCTCGAGAGTACCCTTGGCAGGCGGCTTGAAAGGAGCATATATATCGTCCAATTCTGATTTGTTTATGCTTGTCTCCACACGTAATATTGTCGACTCATTGTTTTGCTGCGACTGATTGTCAGCCAAACATTGCAAAATTTTGTTACGGAGCGTTGACAAGCTTTGATATTTCTGAATGTAGTCGCTTAATTGAAACACTTGTTTTGTGGATAGTGGATGTATGATATCAGTTCTATAGCGACAGATGAAGGGGACAGATGTGATGGGATCATCATTGAGAAGTGGGAGGGTTCGTTGTATGGCATTTTGTAGTGAAGATTTGCTGGATTGGGCTGATGATGGTAGAGCGAAATCATTGACCCAAGCTCGCGATAATTTGCTCCAACTCGTTGTAGTAGCCATACTGTTCAATAGTAGCGTAGTGTATCGCATGGCCCATTGTCTGCTATTATCATCATGCTAAGTATGCTGCTGGCTGATGGTGTGAATGTACGCTGGTCACTACCTACTTACCTATGTATGTAGATGTGACGGTCACTTACGTATGAAGCCTCCTACATAAGCAAGAGTGTCGGCCCAGAGGGACTCCCATTATTAAAGTTGGAAAAGATTTTAGATATGTTCGTCACAAGAAAGCCATCTGCTGAAAAGAAGTTGAAGGGGATGGGCAATTGATAAAAAGTATGTATCCATTTACATACACCACTTATCACGCACAGGCTCTAGAGGACATCATATCCTTTTATCATAAAAAGAACAAGGAACAAATAATAATATTGACAACGATTACAGTAATATTACTATGAGTAACGACGAAGGTAATGGACCTCTTGTAACCAAGGCATACGTATGTCATGAAAAAGGAGCCAAACTAGTTCTCGAAGATATCACTCTTCCCTCTCTCACAGCAACTCAAGTCGAGGTGGATATCACGCATTGTGGGTAAGTCTGTGTAATGAAGGAAAGAGAATAGAAGCAGACTGTATCGACATGAACTAATATCACTAATCTTTTCTTTGCCTCTGCGCTCCACAAACATTCCTCTCCAACTTTCTCTTTCCCGCATGCTGACAGATTGTGTCACACTGATATTCACATGCGCGATAATGATTGGGGCATCTCTGACTACCCCATTGTGCTTGGACACGAGGGTGTTGGTGTCGTCCGTAAGATCGGTAGCTCTGTGAGGATGTTGAAAGTAGGAGATCGTGTAGGCATCTCGTGGATTCGAGACAGCTGTCAATGCTGTGATCCTTGTCTTGCGGGTCGTGAGAATATTTGTGAGGAAGGATATCAAGGGACATACTTGGGTAAGTCAGATGCGTATTGACTCTGAAAGTTGTACAAGCTCCAGCTTCGGTCACTAATTCCATTTTGGATCTGTTTCTGTAGGGCCTTCTGCGGGGTGCTGGGGAAAACAACCTCACAATGCACATGGTGGAAGTTTCGCAAAAGTAAGTTTCATGCCATCATCTTTCATTTCATTTCCATATATATATATTATATAAATGATTCTGGCTCAACATTCATGTAAATCATTTTGTGAAAAGGTTGTAAGGATCGAAGCAAAGTTCGCCATCAAGCTTCCCGAATCCCTGCCTTCCGATGTTGCGTGCCCATTCATTTGTGGCGGAGGGACTCTCTTTGAGCCCGTCTCAGATTATGTCAAAACAGGGACGTCTGTAGCCATTGCAAGCATTGGAGGGTTGGGCACTGCGGGTATCAAGTTCAGCAAATCTTTTGGTGGTCGCGTTACTGCATTGAGCCGTTCCGAAGACAAGCGCGAGAAAGCTCTTGGTGCTGGAGCCGACGAATTCTATGGTAAGAAGCGTAATGCTGTATGAAGAGTTCATTCATCCCATCACAAAATGATCATCATTTTTGTTCACCTTGTTATTGTTGCAGCTTGTCTTGGAAATGAAGAGGCGATGGCAGAGTTGGCAGGGAAGTTTGACTTGATTATTGACACTTCACCCGTAAACAGTGATGTGGCAGCGTTCATGGGCATGTTGAAATTCAATGGTACTTACTGCCGCGTGGGGTAAGAACAATATATGATTGCAAGTGCTTGCTGTCTTCAGAATGCATAATCTCTGACCTTACGCCATATTATATCCCAACAACTTCCAGGATTCCATCTGCAAATGACATGGACTTCAAGTACTCTTACATTCCACTCATATTCACACAGAAGAAGATCGCTGGATCAATTGTGACAGGAACTCGACGCATGAAGCAGATGCTTCAGCTGATGACGGATGAACTCCAAGATTATGGAAGTGACCCGAAGAACTGGAATACCAAGGTAGTGAGCTTCGAGGAAGTCAATCAAGTAATGGATGATTTGCTCAAAGGACGTAACACTAACAATTGGCGTTATGTGCTCACTTGGGGCGAAGAGGAATAGAGGATTCTAGTATGAGTATGAGTCAATGAGAGTATGGTTAGTAGAGACAAATAGATATATGTTGTAGATCATCGAGTCGTAGTACTAATAATATCGTACTTCTAAGGATTCATTGCGCCCAGCTCAAGATGCAAACTATTGTATCTTCTTTCAGTCAGAAGTAAGTATATATGTGTCTCTGTTATTTGTTTGCCAACCTCTCAAAGAAAGCTGCAATTATCATAACTTCTTCGCAAAAGCGAGATTTCGAATACCGTCATCCAATTTTGAATTGTGTGGTTCGCAATGAATTCCTCCTGGTTCGCAAGATGATGTCGCATCGCAGTTTCATCGCGTTCAAATAGTGTCTAAAATATCTCGAGCCATTAAGTAAGTAGGAGTAGACTTTCTTCTGCAAACAATTCTCTCGAAGGCCGAAGGTAAGTAAGGCCAAAGTCCAAATCCACCATGTTACGCTACTTAATCTCGACTAAATTAGAAAAATATTGAGACACCACCTGACTTCGAAAAGTTCCGTCACCCCACGCAAAAATCACACGCAATGGCACAAACTTCAAAAAAATCCTCAACCATAGACACTATACAGCGGAGAACATCTCCTACCATTACACCAGTACACGGCAAACCCTCCGCGTTTTTTTACAGTAGCTTCATCATATACCACCCGACCCCTGCGCAGAAAACGCGGAGCATTGGCTACGATGCATTCCTCCAATAAAAAGTTTCGTGCGCGAAGTTTCCTAATGAAACATTGCCGTTCATGTCGGAGGGAGAGTCATGCCGGTGCATAACCCATGGAGACATAAAGCATGAGCCTTACAGCCCACCAATCGAGTGTATATATCCATAGGGAGGCGTGGGTGTCTTGGTGTACCGATGTTCGGCCGGTAATGACATCCTCAACGTCGTAACTCGGTGTCCATCAATGGTTCATTTTTATCTTTGAACCTACTGCAATAAGGAGTGACAAAAACACCAATGAAGGCAACCAACACTCTCCACCGACTCTAATATGGTGATAGACGGTTAATTGACTCTTGGAGTGGAATGGAAGCTCATATGACATCACTTTGATGATACAAAAATGTACATGTTTTTCGTCTCTGTCAAACGCAACAATTAACCGAAAGTTCATGGAGACGGGAGGCATATCGATCAAACAAACAACAGCTTATAATTATTATGATAGTATACATCCTTGGGAGCGATAATAACAATGAGTTCTGAGGAAATACTTGTTTGTTCAGTAAAACTCATTGCATATTTAGCCTACATCAAAACCACCATACAAAACACTGTCTCCCATGTGTTGTAATCACCATCAAGCATCATCCACTTGTCGAAGTATTCGAATATACGCATACGATCAATTGGTATATAAATTACCTCTCATTTGATGTTATCGGTCCTTCACGATGTTGATTTCAGCATTGCCTTTAAGGAGCAAATAATAGATTCTGTCTAACTTGTGAAATGTGGTTGATTATCGATTAGATAATGGGTTTGGACTACCCAAGGATAAATAGACGCCCAATGTATATATAACATCGATGTGGTGAAAGGATATACTCTCGTTTGTAACATATCATTGCCGAAACGTCCATAGGAGGGGTGAATGGAGGTGAAAGTGGTAAATTTTATGCCGTCGATGGCGACGTTATTTTATTCATTTACGGTGGATCGACTGAGTTTTCCTGGCTTATGGGCGCGTATAAGATGATTTATGAGACTGATCAAGCCGAGTATTCTAGGCGTATTCAATATGCACGCTTAACTGTGGCCACAGGAGTGGAGGACATCATGGTGACGGTTTAAAAGGTGGTGGTGGGTGGTGGATGATGGATTTTTTGCGTTTCTCGTTCCATCTCAAAATTACGCGGGAAGGCCAAACATAACATGGTGAATCGAGTCAGCCGCCACACTACAGGTCTCGGTTATCTCTGCTCAGCGATGGTTGGTTGATGGAATGTTAGTTTGGGATGATGGAGGGGTGGAAGGTGGAACAAGTTGATTTGTGTAGGTGGTATCTATGATTATGTACTTTGAGGTATGTATGAGCTGAGACTTCGAGATAACCTCTAAGAACTCAAGCACCCAAACGGGCCGAACGAAGAGCTCAAAAATAATGCCCGCGTGTCGAAATCCTCACTAGCTTTCGACGCGATACGATGATCCACCTATCCGCCGACCATGGCCGGCATCAACATGCCCTATCGCCGCTGCCAAAATAGACCAAGTTAATCGCCGACCTATGGGCTGATCGATGGCTAGTCATTACTATGGATTATTATGTCGGTGGCGAAGCCCTCGCCGCTGCCAAATCCACCGAGGAGAGGCAGAATGGTGGCGATTTATAACGGCGACGTCCGGCGCTCGCCGGCCACCAAACAGGGGTTATTGAACACCCTAATGACCGTTTCTTCTGAATCCAAGCATGATAACATGATTACTATCATAGTAATCCATAGTAACGACTAGCCATCGATCGGTCGATAAGTCGGCGATTAACTTGCTCTATTTTGGCAGCGGCGATAGGGCATAATGGTGCCGTGCCATGGTCGGCGGGTGGTGAGTGGTGATCATCGTGTCACCGCGTAGAAAGCTAGTGAGGATTTCGACACGCGGGCATTATTTTTGAGCTCTTCGTTCGGCCCGTTTGGGTGCTTGAGACTTTAGAGCTTCTACGAAGACATTCCTCTCTACATACCTTAAAGTACCATAATCGTACATACTAGTACCACACATCACTTTCAAACGCACTCATTTGACATCCATTCTTCCACACTACCATCACTTCTTTAGACCCAATCAACCTTCTGAATGCTATCGTAGATGCGAGACCTGTAGTGTGTCAGCCGCCAACGAACACCAAAGCCCCACATACGTAACAAACGCAAACCGCAATGTCGGTACTCTAGAGCTAAGTAGATAACTTTCTTTCTGCTCACAACCGACTCATTACTCTAATCGGATAATCCCAGTGCAAGCCAATCGCGTTACTTCAAACAATATCGTCGCGTCACTTCTTTCGGCAGAGAAGAGCAAGTTTCAAAGAGGCAGAGGTTCAAATGCATCACGCACCGACAGCTCATCACAAATAATAACACTCACCGGAGAACAAATCATCGGAGAACTTTACTCAGATAACATGCAACTACTCCCTTTCGCCATCAGCCCACTAGGCCTCTTCGGACCCACAATAAATTACTTCCTATATGGCAAACCTCCAAATGGCGACTACAAAACACTCCACAATATCGACAAGTCCAAATTCCCAAACGCCTCCAAAATGGCTCACCAAGCATTCACTAGAACCCCATCAAACATCCTAGAACGAGCCGTCTCAATTTGGAAATCAAAACAACGAAACTATCACTACAAAGCCCTGACCCAAGCACCTATTATACACAAATATTCGGGAGAACGGTTTGCAAGGCAAACGGCTCAGCAGGACTAGCTGCCATTCAAGCACTTTATGAGAGCAGCAATGGCCCGATAACAGCGTCGTCACTTAATGATGACCAAATTTCATATTTATTACACAGTACAGGTGGCAGATCTACTTCACAAAGAAGTAGCTCTCAGTCGACTCAAGAGTCGTCTCAGCCCCCCCAAAAGCGAAGGCGTATCCACGATTCTTTTCTTGTTTGCAATACCAGTGATACGTAGTTTACCGTAGCACAGAAATAACCTAAAGCCCCACACAAAGCTGTATGATGCATGCACATGCACCAGGAGCCGTATCTTTTGATATCTTGCCTACTATACGGCCAATGACGACGATAAGTGTCGTTTTGGAAAGCTCTCATCGAGATCTATCGATGAGGCGTGTATTGGGCCTGATCGGACGACTTTGATTCAATCGACACGGTCAAAAACGGGTCAAGCGTCGTAGATAGATGGCTGGCTGTATCTGATGATCGGACATAACTACTACCGCTAGTGATTCTATTATCGATGGATTAGATCAGTCTTTGACACGATCTATCCAGCGATTCAATGCATCTTTGATGTCCTCCGGAAGTGCACGTGCAGAAGTCTACTAAGTATTGACGCTTTCACTTCCTTTCACTTCTTCATTTGACTGTCTTTTTGGGGACAATACCACAAAATACACTTCTTACTTTGATGAGATACTGTTCATAATCATTCATGATGATGCTCTCCATTACCTTATCCCTGCTCCTGACAGCATTGCGCTCTGTCGAAGCGGTGCGCAGGCTCCCCCACCAAGAACATGAGCTTATTGACGGACGTCGGCTCTTCTCAATTAAGGACCACAATCATGATCCTCAGCAGCAATCCTCTACACGACAACAATTATTATCATCACAACATCGGCGAGAAGAGATTACAAATCCCGACGACCATCTCGTAACATCACTCCCCCTCCTCGCAGATGGTGCTCTCAAAACACGTCATTGGGCAGGTCATCTCCCCGCATCGAAGGATCCAGATGATAAAAAGATTTTCTACTGGCTTTTCGAGCCAGGTAATACGGACAATAATGTCCCACCTGAAAGTATTCCTCTCATTGTGTGGATAAGTGGAGGGCCAGGATGCAGCGCCATGGACGGATTATGGTTGCAAAATGGACCTCTAAGATTGAAAAATGATGGAAACAGTTGGATTGTCGATGTCAATGAGCATGGTTGGAACAATGCCCCTGCTTGGACTATGTATGTTGATCAGCCTGTAGGAACTGGTCTAAGCTTTACCAAAAAAGAATCGTACTGCAAGAATGACTTTGAAGTGAATCGGGACTTTCATTACTTTCTAGAGGAATTCTTTTTGTTACACGCGGATAATTTTTTATCAGATGGCAACATAAATGGTGCAAGAATGTTGCGACGCTCATTTTACTTCGCTGGAGAATCACATGCGGGGCACTACATACCAAGTATGATGGACTTCATTCTACAAAGAAATGATGGCAAACTTGTACCAGACCAAAAGAATGGGCTGGGACCGCTACGTGTAAATATACCAATTCATGGTGCTGCGATTGGTAATGGATGGGTGGATCCGTTTCATCAGTATGCCGCAGCGGATGCTGCATATGGTATGGGGATCATCGGGACTGCACAAAGAGCCAATCTTGAAAATATGGAACGTACCTGCCAAGCCAAGTTAAAGTCGGGCAATTTAAATGCAGAAGTTTGTTTTTCATTGTTGGATGACATCATAGATCAGTCTCATGGGGCAAATGGAAAGACTATTGTCAATCAATATGATACACGAACGTGGTTGATGAAGGGGGCTCCGTCTTACCCTCCTGGTTCCAAGGAAGTAGAAACTTACCTTGGCGGGAAGAAATCATATAGCGAGCCACCTCTTGTTGTTGACTTTCATGCTGTGTTGAAATCTATCCATGCAATGGAGTTACTGGAAGCAGGTCTCACTTATGAGGAATGCTCTGGACCGGTATACCTTGCATTAGTGCACCAAGATGGTTTGGGTGTAGTTGATGAAGTAGTCCGAATCCTAGATCATGAGTCGAAGCCTCACATGATGTTTTTCAATGGAATAAATGATTTGGTCTGCAATCATGTGGGTAACGAACGCCTTTTGGACCTTTTGCCGTGGAGCAAAGCATTTGAATATATAAAACAACCAAGGTATGCCTGGGACGCACCTGTCGATCCTTCGCTGAAAAACAATTATAATAATAATAAGGAAGGTCGTCCAGATGGGTATGTCAAGACATTTGAGAATTTGACGTACCTGAAACTCTTCGAGGCCGGTCATGGCGCTACGATGGATCAACCTGGTGTTTGTCTTTCCATGATGCAAATACTCATATCTGGTCAGGTGGCATCAGGATTTCTCCATTCTAGACAAATGATAGACAGCGCAGATTCAAACCAGGAAAAGAGTTGCTCGTTAACGGAGTGTCCAAATTGCGTACCTGAACATACATTCACTCCATCGGTCATCCATGACAACTCGTCACTCTCATACAGTGATCTTGGTGTTGTACTAGCGGCCTTTTGTTTGGGCATGTTACTTCTATTAACCTGTCTGTTTTTTAGATGCCAAAATAATAGCAGAGGAAAGAGAAAGTTGCTTGTCACAACCGAGGAAGCTCACGATTTAGTATCATATCAAAGAGGTACAATCAAGCAGGAGGCTCCAAGCTCAGCAGCCAGCAGCTGAATGGTGGAAAGACGAATTTTGAAAGAATTGACGAGACGGGCATCTGGAACGTTAGTTGTCGCATCAAAAACATATCAAATAATCAAGAGCACGCACAGCTTTATGATGCACCATGGAGCCGTATCTTTTGATATCTTGTCTCCTAGACAGCCAATATGGCGTTTTGGAAAGCTCTCATCGAGCTTTATCGATTAGGCGTACCATCAACAGCTGGAGCCAAATTATTTGAGAATCGAGTAAAGCACCCTAATACATCATAATAATATGTACAACAGGATTGTGGAGAAAGGTCAATAGATAGTTGAAGTACAAGTACTGCGTTTGTTTCACCTTTTCATCTTATTGTCGAAGAAAACGCAAGTCAGTCTTATAGCCCAATGTTCATACCAGACGTGAAACATCTTTCCTTCTATGATGATCATGTTCATGCTCATGCTCTCAACTTCAACACAATGTGCCTTCCTTCCTTATTTACTTGCAACTTCAGTCGAATATTTGTATCCTCCTCTCTTTCATTGACATTGAGTTTGACATTCTAGATATTAACTTCGAGTGGTGGCCTGCCTCCTCGATGGTGTATTATACTCGTTCATAGTCATAGTCTTCAAATGCGGCTCTTGCCCTATGGTATTCCTGATCCCATCTCTATCTTTCAAGCATATCTTCAAGCAGAAGTATGTCGAGGGCAGAAAATACTTACAATGGCCAAGCAAAAAAGAGTGTTGGCTGCAGACGAAGATCATAAATAATTGTAGGTAGCAATACTCATATTCAACTGCGTTGCAACGATCTGTATTCACTTAATCTTAATCCTGGTTAAGTTTTATTCTAATTCTACTTTGATTCACACAAACATAAACAGCCAAGAGTCTGCTCATGAAATTATCAGTCGGCGAAAATTTGCTAATACGCTGATACACTGGCTAGACTCGGCAAAGCTCCCTCACTTCATTATTTAGAAGACTTGGAAGACTTGGTAGACTTGGAAGACTTGGTAGACTTGATGGACGGAGACCTGGGAGGCTTGGGAGAATTGATGGAATTGAAGTTATCGAGTACCTCACTGCCCAATGCTACCTCACTGCCCAATGTTACCTCACTGCCCAATTTACCTCACTGCCCAATGTTAGGGCACCCAACTGTGAAGTTGCCTCCTTGGGTGCCTTGCTCTCCTTTGGTGCGTTGGTGTCTTTAGGTGCTTTGCTTTCCTTGGGTGCCTTGCTCTCCTTGGGTGCCTTGCTCTCCTTGGGTGCCTTGCTCTCCGACCTCATGGCCTGACTGACGATGGTACTGCTCTCCTTGGGTGCCTTACTCTCCTTGGGTGCCTTGCTCTCCTTGGGAGCGTTGGTGTCCTTGGGTGCCTTGCTCTCCCTAGGTGCCTTGCTCTCCTTTGGTGCGTTGGTGTCCTTGGGTGCCTTGCTCTCCTTGGGCGCCTTGCTCTCCTTCGGTGCGTTGGTGTCTTTAGGTGCTTTGCTCTCCTTGGGTGCCTTGCTCTCCTTGGGTGCCTTGCTCTCCGACCTCATGGCCTGACTGACGATGGTACTGCTCTCCTTGGGTGCCTTACTCTCCTTGGGTGCCTTGCTCTCCTTGGGAGCGTTGGTGTCCTTGGGTGCCTTGCTCTCCCTAGGTGCCTTGCTCTCCTTTGGTGCGTTGGTGTCCTAGCCCACTAGGCCTCTTCGGACCCACAATAAATTACTTCCTATATGGCAAACCTCCAAATGGCGACTACAAAACACTCCACAATATCGACAAGTCCAAATTCCCAAACGCCTCCAAAATGGCTCACCAAGCATTCACTAGAACCCCATCAAACATCCTAGAACGAGCCGTCTCAATTTGGAAATCAAAACAACGAAACTATCACTACAAAGCCCTGACCCAAGCACCTATTATACACAAATATTCGGGAGAACGGTTTGCAAGGCAAACGGCTCAGCAGGACTAGCTGCCATTCAAGCACTTTATGAGAGCAGCAATGGCCCGATAACAGCGTCGTCACTCAATGATGACCAAATTTCATATTTATTACACAGTACAGGTGGCAGATCTACTTCACAAAGAAGTAGCTCTCAGTCGACTCAGGAGTCTTCTCAGCCATCTACAGATACTTTTCTTGTTTACAATACCAGTGATACGTAGTTTACCGTAGAACAGAAATAACCTGAAGCCCCATATACAGAGCCCAGGACGATGCCAATTGCAACGAACAACTGCTACCGGTCACAATCTATTCAAAAGGATGATTCTCTCCCAAAGAAGAATGCCATCGAAGAAGACGCAGACAGTTGTATGCACGGGCTCATCCTCCAATACTCCAACGAGAGGCTGAAAGAGACTATTCGTGTATGCGACGATGTTGTATCGGCTGACTTTATGGTTATCAATAAGATGTTCGGAGGCAGCATTCCTCAGGCTGTTCTTGACGGACGCGAATCAATATCAACCATACTTGACGAAAAACTGAATACTATATTTTCCTCTATGGAGATCAATGACACTAGCAACGACATTGAAGAAGCAGGATAGAAAAGATGAAGCTAACGCTAGCACAAGTTTTGTACTTGTAAAATGTTCTGTAGATGCTGCGTCTGCAGGTGTGATTATGCAATGATATTATGTAGAGTTCACTGATAAATGGCTTCATTTGTTCTCGTTCTCAGTTGCAAAGTTCTTCCGCCAGCCGCCAGCCGTCCGCCTGTGGCAAGAAAAAGGGGCTAACCCCTTTTCTCTCCCTTTTTAGAGGGCGTCCAATGTCTCCATGCGCTGGAATACGTAGTATCTTGGCGTAGACAAAGATGCTCGGGCATCCCCTCTTTCTGTCGACAGAATCCAAATAGAATTCCATAGAATCCTTTTTTCATGATGCTGTCCTACTTATGCATCATGCATCTGCACAATGACAGCTGATGACAGCAGCTTCCTACGTGTAGGTGGTGACGCTAGTTAGAATGCCACACCATCCCCCGAATTCATCGCAAAGGCATCCCAATATTTGCGAAGTGGGGAGGGACCCACGAAGCGCTCAAATCGAAATCTATCTGTCGAATCGCATGTTGTGGGTGAAATGGCGGGAAATCCTTAAGTGCAGAAATCCTTAATTATTGCGGGAAGAAATTTTGTTAGGGTTAGTCTTTGTTACCCCAAAGTTCGAATCGTCACACAAATGTTACAGCGATTCTTTTGGCATCTTATCGTTTGGTTTGATCGAATAAGTAGTAATGCTGCCCGCATAAGCTATGATACGGCTAGGCAATGCTAGAAAAAAGGATTTTATTACATATCTCAATTTAGTGAGTAGTGAGAAGAATCTGCCGCTGACCCCATCGCCTGCCTCTCGCAGGCATGGGGTCAGCGTTCGAAAATCAAGATACCTGAGGTTGCCGCTCATTGTTCAGCCTCAGCTATACGTGCATGCGCCTAGAGTACTGCTTTATCTCTCCTCTTTTACTCGCACACGGTGCACCCTAGTTAAATCTACCAACAAAACGAATTTTGGAATTTCACTGTAACACTGCTCAGACAGCTTCAGTATACCCCTAGGACCAATGAACTGCAAAGGCAAAGGGAGCCGTTTTTGCACCAATAGTTACGGAGTTATCTAGATATTCAGTTTGTTAGTGACCCACTAGTTAAATGCCCCTTTTGTGCTTATAATGGTCTCTGTAGTGATCAAATCGTCAAATCACCGCCCGATCTCGCCAAGATTGGTCCATTGAGGTCGTTTCGTGCCATTCGTATCGTGCGTTGGATTCGTCTTCATCGGCGATGTTGGTGGTCGTAGGGGCGTCATTTTCGACTCCTCCAAGGGGCCGAAAATCGGTGAAGTGATTTGGCACGCTTCGCCATCCGGCCTCAAAATCACATGTGTGATTTTGAGGCATGTACGAAGGTTGAAACTGTAAGATAGTAATTCAATTCCAAATTACTACTAATTATTGACCATCCTGTTTGTATACTTATGCCTACCTTGTTCGACATGTTAGTGGAGAGCTCGTGGATGGAGAGCGAATCGAATTAAAATTTCATTCGAATCGACTGGCGCCAAGACGCTTGGAACGAATGCCTCGAAAATCCTGATGCAAGGAAGAAGGTCAAATCGATCAGCTGATCGTGAGATCGGTCCACAGAACAAAACATCACCAAAACTACCATGTTCGACCGCACCGTGCACCATGTTACGGATCTCATCGGAGGACAAACGATGGCTTCATGTACAGCTTATTGTCTATGTATTCAATGTCTACAGCATTTTTTGGTTCGAAATAGGTCTACTTAGTCGTAATGTAATTTGAAATGGGGCGTGGAAAATTGCCATCTTTCGGCATACCTTACCCATCGTGGTCGATATCACAACATTACGAACGTTCTAGTGCAGTGAATACATCCGCTGGTGTTATATAAGGATTGGGTGGGTCAGTTTTGTATCGTGGTCTGATTTAGAGTCTTCAACTTTGGCAAACTCGGCCCAAATATCCAGCTTGGTTGCTTTCGCCTACTTCAACTCGCCTGCCCGACGCCGACGCTTGGTGCTGAGGGTGTTTGGAGCCTTTCTATCTGCAAATCTCGAACAAGCTTAATGAATTTACCGAGATTCTTCGTTTCAGTACAAGTTGGAGTTGCTCCTCTGCATCACAAAACACTTGGTCTTATGGCTCACTGCAAGGTTGTAAAAGCGAGGAAAGACCTTTTCGAGTTCTTCAAAGAAACGATGCACTGGGACATCTTCCCAATGCCTCTCCTTCAAGACTTTTCCAAGTCACTTTGTAAGCTCAATTGTATCTCTTGACTTCCACTCCAAATTATTGGCTGTCTTTAGCGTTGCAGCTTCTTCGATTTGATCTTCCAATGAGGTCTGACTGTAGGTGGTAGACGCCCGTCCTTGCTGCAATTCCTTCCGCATGGGCTACTTGATTTCAAGTTGCCTTTTACCGACGTATGATTCACGCTTCACAATACTGTTCATGCTAAAGCAAGAGTGGATTCTTGCATTTAGTAGGTGGATGTCTCCAGAGTGACGACGGCTTGCTTAACTTGTAGGAATGACACCATCGAAATCTGGCACGCTTTGCTACTAGTGCTACGATTCATCTCAATCTATCTATCACCTACCTAATAAATCAACACGGCACGGTTTTATGGATGAATATATTGCTGTTGGTAGCAAATATGAACCAAATGCATCGCCGACGAGTGAAAAGCGATCTCTCTATTGCATTGCCCAGTTTAGACGCAGTATTACGCAGCAAAAAGAGTTGCTCCAACCTAACAAACTGATCGGATCGCTCCAATAGGTCTTCTAGAAGAGCTCTGCAAGTGGAATGAGTTGAATCGACCGCTTAGTTGCCGAGAATGAACAGCTTGACTATCGGAGGTCGGATCTTCTCTGCAATTCTAAAATTGCTAACAAATCGCTAGCTAAAAGGACGAAAAAAATTGAAAATGGGTTGAAATGATGTCTCAGGAAGTTGTCGATTCTATGGCTCTGGGGGGTCGAATGCTGTCGTGAAGGCATGCACTGGATTCCTGAACATCTCACGAATCGAATGCATGCCTTCACGACAGCATTCGACCCCCCATAGTGTGAGAGAGCCGTTCCAAAGTCAGACTAGGGTGCACCGTGTGCGAGGAAAAGAGGAGAGATAAAGCAGTTGTACATAGGCGCAGCACGCAGCCGAGGCTGAACAGTGAGCAGCAACCTCAGGAAGGCACAGGTATCTTGATTTTCGAACGCCGACCCCATGCCTGCGTGAGGCAGGCGATGGGGTCAGCGGCAGATTCTTCTCACTACTCACTAACTTCAGCTAATAAAATTCTTTTCTCTAGAGCATTGCCTAGCCGTATCATAGCTTATGCGGGCAGCATTACTTATTCGATCAAATGAGTCAGTTGTACGATTCGAAACGATAGGATGCCAAAAGAATCGCTGTAACATTTGTGTGACGATATTCGAACACTGTTATGTTGGTGTAACAAAATGTAACAATGACTAACCCTAACAAAATTCCTTCCCGCAATAATTAAGGATTTCTACACTTAAGGGCTTCCCGCAATTTCTCAAAACGAATGTGAACAACCCTGGATTCTTGAGTATTCGTTTTTGTTCTTGGCGCTTCACGGGTCCCTCCCCGTTCGCGATTATTTTGAGTGCCTTTCGAAAGAATCAGGGGGAAATGGTGTGGCATTCTAACAAGCGCTAAACTTTGGACGATTCCAACTCGTCTCATAGTCGACCAAATCACACAAACAACACATGAATCATAAACTAGAGGAGATAAGCTTTCCATTGGTAGTCTTGGTTTCATCGTAGAGTTACTATTCGCTTACTCTATCTATTTCCAAAAAAGTAGCCATTTTAAGGTTTTACTTAGGCGCGCTTCTAGCGTCACCATTGTACAAGCTCCAGCTTCGGTCACTAATTCCATCTCGGATCTGTTTCGGTAGGGCCTTCTGCGGGTTGCTGGGGAAAACAACCTCACGATGCACATGGTGGAAGTTTCGCAAAAGTAAGTTTCATGCCATCATCTTTCACTTCATTTCCATATATATATACATATTATATAAATGATTCTGGCTCAACATTCATGTAAATCATTTTGTGAAAAGGTTGTAAGGATCGAAGCAAAGTTCGCCATCAAGCTTCCCGAATCCCTGCCTTCCGATGTTGCGTGCCCATTCATTTGTGGCGGAGGGACTCTCTTTGAGCCCGTCTCAGATTATGTCAAAACAGGGACGTCTGCAGCCATTGCAAGCATTGGAGGATTGGGCACTGCGGGTATCAAGTTCAGCAAATCTTTTGGTGGTCGCGTTACTGCATTGAGCCGTTCCGAAGACAAGCGCGAGAAAGCTCTTGGTGCTGGAGCCGACGAATTCTATGGTAAGAAGCGTAATGCTGTATGAAGAGTTCATTCATCCCATCACAAAATGGTCATCATTTTTGTTCACCTTGTTATTGTTGCAGCTTGTCTTGGAAATGAAGAGGCGATGACAGAGTTGGCAGGGAAGTTTGACTTGATTATTGACACTTCACCCGTAAACAGTGATGTGGCAGCGTTTATGGGCAGTTGAAATTCAATGGTACTTACTGCCGCGTAGGGTAAGAAAACATATGATTGCAAGTGCTTGCTGTCTTCAGAATGCATAATCTCTGACCTTACGCCATATTATATCTCAACAACTTCAAGGATACCATCTGCAAATGACATGGACTTCAAGTACTCTTACATTCCACTCATATTCACACAGAAGAAGATCGCTGGATCAATTGTGACAGGAACTCGACGCATGAAGCAGATGCTTCAGCTGATGACGGATGAACTCCAAGATTATGGAAGTGACCCGAAGAACTGGAATACCAAGGTAGTGAGCTTCGAGGAAGTCAATCAAGTAATGGATGATTTGCTCAAAGGACGTAACACTAACAATTGGCGTTATGTGCTCACTTTCACTTGGGGTGAAGAGGATTAGAGGATTACATTGTATGTATGTATGTGGAGTATGAGTCAATGAGAGTATGCTTAGTAGAGTCAAATAGATATATGTTGTAGATCATCGAGTCGTATTATAATATCGTATTTCTAGGATTCATTGCGCGCAGCTGAAACTTCATGAAAACTATGTATCTTCTTTCAGTCAGAAAAAAGTATGTCAGTCTGTATTCTCTGTTATTTTTTGTTTGCCATCTCTCAAAGAAAGCTGCAATCATCACAACTTCTTCGCAAAAGCGAGATTCCGAATACCGCCATCCAATTTTGAATTGTGTGGTTCGCAATGAATTCCTCCGGGTTCGCAAAAGGATGTCTCATGCAGTTTGTCTAAAATATATGACTCGCCAACGAACACCAAACGCAAACCGCGACGTCGATACCTAAGTACTCTAAGTAGATAACTTTCTTTCTGCTAACAACCTACTCATTACTCTAATCGGATAATCCCACTGCAAGCCAATCGTTTCACTTCAACATCACCACTATCACCTGTATCTCTTAGTCCTGCCTCGTAATGTATTTCGGTACAACTTAGCATTTGCTCAATTAAAATTGACCATGACGGCGAAGAAACGTGCCCGTAACAAAAACAAAAAGGCCAGGACCGCAGCAGCTGCAGCTGCAGAGCCGAGGACGATGCCAATTGCAACGAGCAACTGCCACCGGCCACAATCTATTCAAAAGGATGATTCTCTCCCAAAGAAGGATGCCATCGAAGAAGACGCAGACAGTTGTATGTATGCACGGGCTCATCCTCCAATACTTCAATGAGAGGCTGAAAGAGACTATTCGCGTATGCGACGATGTTGTATCGGCTGACTTTATGGTTATCAATAAGATGTTCGGAGGCAGCATTCCTCAGGCTGTTCTTGACGGACGCGAATCAATATCAACCATACTTGACGAAAAACTGAATACTATATTTTCCTCTATGGAGATCAATGACACTATCAATGACGTTGAAGAAGCACAAGCAGGAACAGACTTAGACACAGGAGTTCTCTTCACAATTTTCGCCAAGCATCCTGAATTCTGCCAAGACTCGATCCATATTGAATGGGTCGTATCCCACTTTTTATCTGAAGGAACACAATGCCTACTGCGAGGAGACACCCAAGCTGCTAGTGGCAATGCCTATTTTGCAAGTTGCTTCGAACAAATTAAGGACCTCCTGACGGAAGGTAAAATGATGAACACATCGAAACTGATGAAGTTATACAGTGCTGATGAGCACACGCTTTGCAGCTTCTTCCGTAATCGCATCCCCTGCTCTTGCTTGGATCAGATATACAAGGAGGTCAAATCTGTTGCAAAGACAGATATGTGTTGGAATATTGAGTGCAGTAAAGCCGATAGGTTTCATATTGACAGCAAATCCATGATGTGCTGCAGTCGATGCCGCCAGGCATGTTATTGCTGCAGGGAATGTCAAGAGACTGATTGGAGCAGGCACAAGAATCAATGTGGTTGGGCTAAAGATTTGAGTGCAGTGTTTGGGAAACAAACGATAGATGAACTGGAGAACAATAAGGTCTGGAATCGTACTTTCTTACCTCGTGTCTCAGAGGACATACAGGAATTGAAGCAGACCGGGAAAAATGCCAATCCTTTTATGTTTAAGAAACTCGATGGCTGAGTCTGAGTCTGAGGCCGAGGCCGAGGCTGAGGAGAATTAGACATCAGAATCAGATAGATGGGAGATGAAGCTAATGCTAGCACAAGTTTTGTACTTGTAAAATGTCCTGCAGATGCTGCGTCTGCAGGTGCGTCTGCAGGTGTGATTATGCAATGATATCTACAGAGCTCACTGATAAATGGCTTCATTATTTGTTGTTCTCGTTCTCGTGGCGAAGTTCGCCTGCCGGCCCTCCTGTTGGCAAGAAAAAGGGGCTAACCCCTTTTTGCCCCCGGAGGGGGCCCTTTTTCACGTGGGTGTGGGCATGTAGGGTTAATGGGGGTTAATGCTATTACCACAGCCTGGATCAAAATTGACAGAAAGACTCCCATCTGGAAGAACAAAATCAAGATAAATTAGAATCCCCGGGGGATTGTTGCAATAGTTTAAACTTAAGCTTTCCATACCATTGACCACGTGACCCGATAGTTGGATAGTCGATAAAGTCCATCTGATGCCCTAAAGAGGGCATGGTTAGCTTGTACTTATGTACTTTTGCTCTTACCTATCATGGTTGGGAGGTAGCGCGCACGCTGCGCGGGATGTAGTTTTGTTGGCAGCAAGTTTTTGAGAGAGGTGTGTCGTGTGTCTCTTCGTCGGAGGCAAATTTGAACGAACTTTAAATCGTGCATGTGCCAACCCATCATTGACGGCGCTGCATTACGAAAGGTGTATTTTGTGAGGGCTTCGCCCGAACTGTGAGTAATACTGTTTATGTCGTGCCAACTGTCTGGGTTGGCAGCAAGTTTTGTGTTGCTTTTGAGAGGTGTGTCTCTTTGTCGGAGGCAAACTTCAACGAGAACTGATTACATCATATTACCTATACACGTCGTGCCAACTGTCTGGATTACACCCTCCTCAGCGGTCGCTTTTTGGGATCTTACATCGTGCCATCCAATCATTGACAGTGCAGCTTATAAGAAGTGTATTTTGTGAGGGCTTCGCCCGAACTGTGATTATTATTGATTACACGCCGTGCCAACTGTCTGGATTACACCTTCCTCAGCGGTCGCTTTTTGGTATCTTACGTCGTGCCAACCCATCATTGACGGCGCAGCATTACGAGAAGTGTATTTTGTGAGGGCTCCGCCCGAACTGTGATTATTATCGCTTTTTGGGATCTTACATCGTGCCAACCAATCATTGACGGCACAGAATTACGAGAAGTGTATTTTGTGAGGGCTTCGCCCGAACTGTGATTATTTTTGATTACACGTCGTGCCAACTGTCTGGATTACACCTTCCTCAGCGGTCGCTTTTTGGGATCTTACGTCATGCCAACCAATCATTGACGTCGCAGCATTACGAGAAGTGTATTTTGTAAGGGCTTCGCCCGAACTGTGATTATCATTGATTACACGTCGTGCCAACTGTCTGGATTACACCCTCCTCAGCGGTCGCTTTTTGGGATCTTACATCGTGCCAACCAATCATTGACGGCACAGAATTACGAGAAGTGTATTTTGTGAGGGCTTCGCCCGAACTGTGATTATTATTGATTACACGTCGTGCCAACTGTCTGGATTACACCCTCCTCAGCGGTCGCTTTTTGGGATCTTACGTAGTGCCAACCAATCATTGACGGCGCAGCATTACGAGAAGTGTATTTTGTGAGGGCTCTGATTATCTGATGCCCTGAAGAGGGCATGGTAGCTTGTTACTTATTTACGTACTTTTTCTCTTACGGTACCTACGATGGTTGGGAGGTGGATGAGGCAGCGCACGTGGAAGTTGTTGCTTTTGAGAGGTGTGTCTCTTTGTCCTGAAGCAAATTTGACGAACTCGCTCGCTCTCACTTGCCACTCCTCGACAAAAACGAAACATCGATATCATCCCCGCATAAAGTCAAGAGGTCTTCGAATGATCTTCATGCACCCATTGCAAAAGTCACTGCAGAATTCTCTTTTATTCGCTCTGATGGTAACAATTTGTGAAGGAGGTCCGGTACCCCAAACAGAATGCATTTTGTAAAGATGCGCAGGTAATGCTGCTCAAGCTCAAGAACTTTTTGGTAGAACTGGGTTTGATTTTGATGGATGGTGCTGTGGGAACTGTCCATGATCCCTGTTACGGCTAAGTGTATGGTCACCCTAGCCAGCATGTTAGTTCTCAGCGAGTATTTGAGCTCAGAAAATGTTCAACATAGCTATTGAAAGCTGAGAGTGAGAGGAGTTCAAATCCGCATCGTCCCTGAGCTGTATCGGAATCATTGTGAAGTGAATGTGTTCTTGGTCGCTGAAGACCAGGGTAAATTGGGAGAAGGGGCTACATTTGGGGTTATCCTTAAGTAAATCCTGCTCTAGAAGTGGGGCTAACAAAATATTTTTTTATTTTTGAAGGGACGCCACGGATTCAAAGTCTACTCAACGAGAGGAGCATTTTAAGCCTATAAAAGGGTAGGTTAGCCCCTGTGGCGGCTGAGAACGAACAAATCGGCAAAAAGTGGCTAGAGGCGGGGTGACTATTTCGACAGCTGATGAGTCAAAAAATATTTTTTTAAAGGGAAAACATAATATCATCCTTTTTATTGCAGATTTGGATAGATCTCATTAAGTAGATGATGTAGGAATTTTCGATCATGAAAAAATTCCAAATATTGACCAAGTTATATACAATTCAATGAAAAATATTTGGTCAGCCTCCTGCCGCCATGGGGGACAATTTCGACACTAGGTAAACTACTAGTAAACAAGTTCCTGCCATAAAAAAACCATTACTACGCTTGTAGTGGACCGTTTTGCCTCGGAAAAAGGTTGTTATAGTGCTCTATATGATCCCAGCAACCATGCAGATGAATATGGAATGGTAGAATTGAGCTAATTTTACAAAATGAAAGAATATTTATCAAGATTTGCAGTTTTGCTGCTGCTGAGCTTCGGCCCTCTCAGTCATCTTACGCTTACAACTTGTGCGTCGTACCTCCACTTCCTCTTTCTCATCCTCTGCATTGTTGACACTTTCTATCACCTCTTCAAATGTTGCACTGCTACGTCTGTATCGGCAGAATATTCCTCTGTATCGACCTACACCGCGTCTCCAGGACTGTTCCTTATCATCAGCTTCATCTCCAGTCAACTCGCCATCCACTCCTCGATTGATTCGTAAGCATCATACTCATCGGTTTCAACAATGATTTGTCGACTTCGACGTTGTTTTTGTGGCTTCCCTACTTTCGTCTCAAATTTCAACCAAAGATGATTGCACTTTACCACGAATTTCAACATCGTCCTTGCATCCAGGGAGAGGACGTCTCTCTCCTGTTCGTCATAAACACTTATATATTATCCTTGATTGTCAGCGCACGTTCCCTCGGCTGTTTCGTATCAAACAATGCTACTCATTTGATGTGCATGCTCGCTGCACTCCGTTTCTTGGATGCAAGAGTGATCAATTCAGTCCGAGTAGTTACATAATTTGGAATGATCTTGTGGGCAGCAGCCTTGGCAGCATCGTAGGGATTACCAATGCCAGCTTCTAAGCCCCTACCACCGCCTGCACTGATGTTTTAGTACCTTTATTCTTCTGTATTTCCCTCGGGGAGCTGGCTTCTGTTCCCAGTGATATGATCTCTTCGGGGTTGGATTGGGAGACTCTTACCTACTGCTTCTGCTCTCTGTTGTTTTGCTTGGAGGGCCACGTTGTAGCAAGGAATGCCACCACCGCTAGACATCACGTTTGGCGCTTGCCATGTTTGATCTTTGGCTGATCATCTTCAGTTCGGCTTGGGCGGTAATTCTCCTGCATATCATGAGCATCGGCATAGATCGGCATGCCGACGGACAAGACGACGATGATTTACATATCTAATTTTCGACGATTTTTTGTTGGGTTTTGTAAAGTTGGGTGTTTTTATTGCATTTTTGGACAGCTCTCGATGAGTAGATGCTCCTGGGGTATCAAACTTTTGAAAATATCAAATTTTTGACTGAGAAAAAAACTATTTACCTCTACGCACAAATTAGTTAGCGACTCCTGGACCCCCCTGTCGAAGTTGAATTCCCCTGTCGAAACAATTCACCCCGCCTCTAGGCTGACCATACACTTAGCCTTACAAGACAAGAGATGGCCCCTACGCTCATGGTGATGGTGAAGATAACAAAATTCAGTATGCAATAGTTGACTTCCCTCGACTCAGATATACCAGAAGCGGACAAGATCTTCCCTGATCTCCCGCGTACCTACATCCATATACCAATGGTGGAGGAGAGATGTGAAAGGAAGTGTTGCAGTGTTCGAGCGCTCCAACTCAGGTACTGCAAGGCCCTGTCCATCCACAAGAGTCAGGGAATGACTGTAGGGCTTGGCAAGCAATTTGAGTGTCTAACTGTACACTACCCAACAGGAAATACAGGAACAAGGTCCATGCCTGGTTTTGGAGCTTGTGGCCACATCTAGGGTAGAAGATTTGAGTTGTCTTGCAATCGGTAACAAACCTGCTAGTGAGCTGTCAAGGCAGGTGCTCCTGAAAATTGGGACCACAGAGGCATATGCAACCCGGAAGGCATACCTTGAAGATATTAGAGTCAGAGCTGCAACATCAAAAACACTAATAGAGGAGAGGATTGCTGCAGTAGATCCTAACCCAAATGCAGAAGAGAGGACTTACCAAGGCCAAGGTGGCTGTGAACTTCTTCTTCACTGGTACAATGACCTCACATCAAGCAAATGATGAAAACTTGTAACACTAACGTATAATCAATATACATATATCTACTATGCTTGTAATGCTTGGACCTATCAATCAACTCTTTCATATCAATCAACTCTTACATTTGACCTTCTTCCCTATTTGCTCTCCCTTCTCTGTTTTACACGTACCAACAAAAATACTTTGGCGTGCAAACCGTCCCTCCGGGGGCGCTTCACGGAGTGACCTGATTATCTCTCCCTTTTTAGAGGGCGTCCAATGTCTCCATGCAGTGGAATAGATAGTATCTTGGCGTAGACAAAGATGATCGGGCATCCCCTCTTTCTGTCGACAGGATCCAAATAGAATCCTTTTTTCATGATGTCCTCGTGCATCTACAGTGACAGATAAGTAGCAGCTTGCAGCTTGCAGCTTGCTCTTGCTTGACGGACATCATTGCCGAAGCTTTACCCTTGGCCGAAGCACAAAGTACAATTAAATTGAATACAGTACAGTGGTGTTACTGCACAGAATATATTGGCAATCATAAGCGGCCGCCAGTGTATCATCTGCGTCATTAACAACACGAGCATCGAAGTCAAGAAGTAACTTCTTGAAAAATCCTTTTTCAAACAAATATGAAATCAAATCAAATCATGTTGGAAAACATCCAAGCCATCGAAGAAACCCTCGGCCTCTCCAACTGGACCTCCCGTCAAGTCGCCGTCCTCACCGCCATAACCCTCGGCCTACTCTACCGTCACGAACAGTGGGGTATCCGATGGTATTCACTCCTTCACGCCATTCTATCCGGATACCTCAGCCTCATTTGCGTGTGGACATCGTACCACCACGCCCCTCCCACTCCTGCCACGTTGTGCGATGGACCACTTACGTCACTTCATCGGATCACTCCCGCCATTACATTGGGATATGGCCTATTTGATATCCTTGAGGCGACTGTGAAATCACTCCCCAGAGATTTCTTACTGCATGGATTTGCAACGTTTGGTGTTATGGCCTACTTTTGCGAGTATCACATTCCAGAGATTGTATTGCCATTTCTGTTGATGGAGATTAGTACTGTCCATTTGGTGTTTATGAAGGCGACCAATTTATCAGAGCAGATGATTGGGATAAATTTGGCCATGTTTGTGTTGACGTTTTTCTTTTTCCGGTTGATGGTTTGTCCGTATTTGTGGTGGGGGATTGTTAGGACTACGTTTGCGGAGGAGGAGGTGGAGGGGAGTTTGGCGTGTCTACCGTGGCATTTCAAATATTTCTGGTTATTGTTTGGATTGATATTTAATGGGTTGAATTCGTATTGGGGAGTGAAGATCATTTTGAAGGTTGTTCGGAAGGCGACGGGGAAAGAAAAGATGAAGGAGGGAAATGCTTTGAAGGATTCGTAGAGAGAAAGAAGAAAGAGATAGAGAAGTGGGGTTGGGTTGTGTACAATTCACTGTATGCGAATCGACTCAGTGGACACCATGATACAAAGTAGCAAGTGACAAAGAAATAGTGTACAAGTCGAAGACAAACAGAGCTGAAAGTCAGCCGTTCAAACGTTACATGGTGTTGTGATCAAAGATTCATAGTTTGAGAAGCGCTCATTGGAAAGAAAATGCATAACGAAATGAGATAATGAATATCTAATAGAGTGAAAGAAATTAGACTTTAACCTATCCAACAAGAATTATCTATTTTCACCTCAACTTGAGGAAAGGGATCACATTCTTGATGATGATATTTGCTCCAGACGTGATGCGTTTCTCCTTTCTAATGCTCTCAACATTAATCTTGGCTCTCTTTGGTTGTACCTTCAGGACGGAATCCTCCTCCTTCTCACCAATCTTGGCCTTCCAGATTGCGAGTTCAAGTTGTGTCATGTGCTCCTTTAGTAGTCTGCTGTGCTCAGCTTTGAAGCGAGCCATCCTACGGTTACCGATCTAATCTAGTGCTCTAGAGGTATGCATGGCAGAGATGAGTAGCACATGAACAAGCCGGAATACTGAGAAGTAGTAGAAAGAATGCGGTACTGACGAAACTCAACTCAACTTTGACTCAGGCTCACGACGAAGCTTGGGCAGCAATACATTGAATGTTCTTGACTATTCAGTAATGGTAATGAATGACAGATGATAGCTCTGTGATAGCTGGATCATCACATGCCCCTACGTACTTGGAGAATTACGGCCAAATGAGCAATTTCCATGCGCATCGTGATCATGTAGAAGAAGATCCAAAGTAGAGATGGCTGATCATTCACACGATCAATAGCACCCTCTCTCTTAGATCACGGGAACCAACCCTTAGATCTATCCTGCAGTTACGCTCTATCAAAGAATTAGTACCCAGTCTCCTTTTGCCTCTCTCTATCTCTCTCTCTAGAGAGAAAGAGGTAGGATAATTAAGTAGCACATACGATACTAGTATGGGCAAGACAAAAAGCAACTGCCGCCGAGCTCATTCACATGCTGCCATTGAATGTTGTCAAAAGACTTCACTTTGTTCACTTGAGCATGTCCGGTCAATCATTCAATTACTACATGCGTCCTCAGGATCGCGACCGCAGCAACCATACTGGTGGACGAGGACGCAGCCGACACCTAGATCCAGCTCCAGCTCCCTCTCGTGGGCGCAGTCGTGGTCGTTCATATGACTTTCATGACGGGCGAAACAATCGTCATGACGATCGAGGCATGAGACATTATGCAAGAAGCGATCAATATCACCGCTCTAGGAGTAGCGATTATGTGCCTCATTCTTTGAGTCATCGCTCTCGCTCGTGCGATGCTCATTCTTCGCGACGAACCTCTTACTCTTCCAGTCATCATTCTTATCAGCGAAACTCATCTCACTCTCGCAAACGATCTCGCTCCCCTGAACGTCGCCACCATGATGCTAAAATCGATGAAAATGATAGGCATGAGCGATCTAGCCGTCCAAGGAGCTTCGGCAATGGAAGACCTAAGGATGTAAGAAGTTATGATTATGAGCGTTATCCACTCGCAATCGCATCTACCAATGGAGCGGATATGCATCGACCTCAAGTAAATGAATACCATCAAAAAGAAAACTCCGCAAACTATGCTGATACATCTTCTGGCAGTCATATGAGTAAGATGAACATGAACAATAGTTACAGCTATTACAATCCGCAGTCTCGCTACCGCCACGAGCAATCTAATGACATTACTCACTGAGCGTCGTCCACTCGCATATCGACAAAACGTCGTTTCGGCCAATCCTGCATTACAGCAACGCAAATCAACACCCTCGTTCCATAATATTGATACCATTCCTAAATTGATTCAGATTGCGTATGACAATCTTGCCATTCTGAAGCCATCGTCGACTGCTGCGTTCTGGAACAAAGTGCTAAAACAATTAGGAGCGAACAAGCCGTCTAGTCCGTACTATGGGCAGATGGATTCCCACCTCAACCAAGTATTTGAGCATACACGAAATACACTGAGTTTGTTCAGTAAGAAAGACTTGACTCAAACGATCTACAGCATGGCGAAACTTGTAGATGTGATATGTAAGAATTGTGGGAAAAGGAATGGGAGTGGAGAAGATATTGTCGATATGCTGAGTAGTCGTTTGTTGACTGCTGACATGACACCGAAGAAGGAACTCTTTTTATCCCTTGCTTGCGCATCAAGAGACAAACTCGATTACTTTGATGCGAGACAATTATCAAACATTGCTTACGCATACGCTCTGATCAAGTATGTGCCTGAGTTTGACGATGGAAGTGACCTGTTTGATCTTCTCGCAACGCAAGCAGCACGGCGTGGGACTGAATTCAATGCGCAAGATATATCCAATATTGTGTGGGCCTATGCAACAGTAGACAAGCCACATCCTCAACTATTTGAAGCAATGGGAGATAGAGTTGCTGCACATGAGCATTTGGGTGAGTTCAAGCCACAGGAACTTTCAACCACAGTGTGGGCCTTCGCAAAAGCTGGTATTTATCATCCGAAGTTATTTGAGAAAGTAGCAAATCATGCTGTACGACTAGGTATCTTGAATCGATTTGACCCACAAGACATTTCCAACACAGTGTGGGCATACGCTACTGCAGGCATCAAACATCCAAAGCTATTCGAGACAGTGGCCAATCACATTGTTCAATCAGACATCTTGAAAAGATTCGACCCACAAGCTCTTTCCAACACAGTTTGGGCCTATGCTACTGCTAGAATCTCTAATCCAAAACTGTTCCAAAAGGAGGCCAATCATATTGTCGAATCTAGCCACTTGGATCGATTCAACCCACAAGCACTTGCCAATACAGTGTGGGCATATGCTATTGCAGGCATCAATCATCCAAAACTATTCAAGATATTAGCCAATCACATCGTTGGATCTGACATTTTGTATCGATTTGACCCACAAAACATTTCCAACACAGTGTGGGCATACGCTACTGCAGGCATCAATCATCCAAGACTGTTTAAGGCGGTGGCCAATCACATTGTTGTATCTGACATTTTGGATCGGTTCAAGCCACAGGAACTTGCCAACACAGTTTGGGCCTATGCTACTGCTGGCATCAAGCATCCATGTTTGTTCGAGGCGGTGGCCAATCACATTATCGAATCTAATCAGTTGGATCGATTCAAGCCACAAAATCTTACCATCACTGCGTGGGCATATGCTACTTCTCAAATCTCTCACCCCAACCTGTTCGAGGAAGTCGCCAAGACTGCTGTCCAACGTAAGGGCGGTTTCAACTCGCAGGATATTACCAATCTACTGTGGGCGTATGCTACAATGGGTATTGTCGACAAGCAGCTTTTCTTATCATTTGAGTCAACTGCGGCGGAATTGGTTGATTCCTATACCAAACAAGATCTTGCCAATATTGCGTGGGCGTATGCAGTAGCTGATGTTGATGCACCGACACTCTTCAATGAACATTTCATCAACAAGTGTGTTGCGGAGAAGGATAGATTTGAAGCGATAGATTTCTCACAGCTCCACCAGTGGCATTTGTGGCAAACGAAGGAGAAGTCCAATCCTGGGCTACAAATACACCTTCAAGAAAGATGCTACAACGCCTTCGTTTCTCAAGACCCACATGTCTCAGAGCTGCAGCAGAATGTGGTGGCACAACTAACTTCAATTGGTCTCGAACCAGAAGAGGAGTTGCTCTTGGATAGCGGGTATCGCATAGATGCAATCGTAGCAGTGAATGGAAAGAAAGTCGGTATCGAAGTAGACGGCCCATCTCATTTCATCGGCCGAAGTGAGAAGCTACTAGCCAAGACTATTCTGAAGAGGAGGCAAGTTCCATCAATTGACGGTATAGAGCTTGTATCCGTACCGTATTGGGAGTGGAATAAGCTCGGCAAAGATGAAGTGAAAGCGCAGGAGTATCTCCGTCTTCTGTTGGGCTTGTAAAGTCGAGTTGTTTTCTCCAGTTGTATCTTTACATCTTCGGTCGTCGGTGGTCACAATTTATCAAATTTGATGAGCTGGTAGTGGTACTGAATAAACATCAATAATAATCAACAATGCGCTTTTCCTTCATTCCACACACCGCAACGTGACGAACATTCAAACATGGAAATATATCATCATTCATCAATCAAACACCCCATATGCATGTTCGCCATAAAGATTGGAGAGGGCTTTGAGTCCGGCTGATCCGTTCTGAAGAAGCAAACTTCTTCTCTGCCGAATAGTTGGGTGTACGGTAAATAGATGGGTCTGGGCTTTGAGGGGGCAGGTGGAAGTAGAGAATAGAAAGACTTGAGACGTAGGCAGGGGGGATGTAACGAGTACTATCTCTTATCTTGTTCAAGAACATCACCTTCTTCGATAAGTATACGCATTGCACAGATTGATTGATGCATGGGTCAATCACATCAACCTCTCGTCTCAGTCTCATGGCTTACGATGTAAATCATCCATTCAAGTATGCAAAAAGGACGGACACTCGCAGATCAACAATCTAAATCATAACGAAGACTTGCAAAGAAGCAGTGTCATCAACAGGATCTGCAATCTCAGGCAATTGAAGTTGCGGCGTATCCAATCGAGCCGGACTATGTACCGTGCTATGTAGAGGATATTCCGTATTGGCTCTCTTCTTTTGAGGTTCCACTTCGTCATATTTGTATTCATTTTCGCCAACGCAAGGTATACATATCCCTCCTCCCATCCCCGAGATCATTGCTTCTTCCTCATCCTCACTACTATCATTTTCAACAGCACCCTGATGTTTGTGACAAACACCCCCCTTCTGCGCTTGCTTTTCACACCCCTCCAAGCTACAACGTTTCTTCATCGCACCATGGCCAATACAAACACCCCCACTCTGAGCAATCTTACCACATCCCTCCACGCCACACTTCCTCCGGTCTGCCCGCTTCGCACCATGTTTCCGACAAACCCCTCTCGATTGAGCAATATTCGTACAATCTTGAGCCGAGCATTGGGTCCGTATTCGTTTGGCTCCATGTCGAGCACAAACTCCACCCTTTTGAGCGAAATTGGTGCATCCCTCTGTGTCACATCGTTTGTATTGTTTCTTTGCTCCATGGGAAACGCAAACTCCTGATTTGACGGCGTATTTCGTGCAGTTTGACGCTTTGCATGTGTTCTTCTTTTTCTTTGTGGTTGTTGACGACATCAACAACTTCTTCTTTTCTTTTTCACACACTCAAATGACAATTGAACTCTTCATGACAGCGAGATAGCTGATAGCTCTTTGATCTCAACATGAAAATAAAAAGCTCGCGAAAAAATGGCACGAGAGGGAGACAAAAAAATTCAAAAGTTCGAAGTCGTCTTTTTATTCGGAGAGGCCGTCGCCATTGTAGTTAGCTTTTTCCAATACTATCCATGATACCATCACTTCCTTGTTTCTGGAAATAATCCGCTGAATTCATTGGGAAAAGAAAAGAACATGTAAGTTGTGTATCAAATCACGAAAAAGCTGACACCCATCTAACTGTAGAGAGACACTTCATGTGTCGAACAAATAATTGACTTTATATTCAACGTCAAAGATTCTCTCAAGCCCAAAACTAAGTGGAGCTCATTTCATCAGCTCTTTTCAGAGCCGACACCGTTCATATTGCATCCTAACAGGGGCCAGCCATGAGCACGATGTTGTATAGTCTCGGTCGGCCTGTGATATGAATGCGTCTCAAGGAAACTTTGATCAAGAAACAGATATTATGGGGACTTACCCACCACGTCGAAAACCCAACTGGTGTTTGACCGTGCCTATTGCAACCCTTGAGAGGACCAAATATGATGTGTGCAATAGTACGTAATGTGGTGGTGGTGATGGCTTCTTATGATGGAAGTAAGATAGCACGATGATGGAAAATGGAAAAGATCTGCAATCGAATTAGATCCCGATCAATCGCTATGTCCTGACGTTCTACGGTTCAGTGTATTCAGACTTTCTATTTTGTTAGCGATTTTTCTTATCTCTACCAATAAGGGAATAACTATCTCTACCGAGATCTAAAGGAGGCTAGCCGAAAACGTAGAAAACGATGTCGTTCTCTGTCACTAAAATACTGGCCCATTAGGTCGCCGATTGAACGTGCGTTGGAGAGGACTACTTCATCTGCAGTCAACTTCGATGGATGACCTAATCGGTCTAGAGTGAGTCGTCTTTGTTTGGGGACGCTAACTGTGATTTTCATGACCTTTTTATCGTGCTGAATTCATCAGTGACTCTTTCCGCTGGACTACGATGTAGTCCCAGGGGCAGTTATTGTAGTGGTTGGTCAATCGGATCATCTTGTTAGATTACACGTACGTAGATACAAGTAGAGTACGGAAATACTCTAATCATTATCTTTTATCTCCTATCTAATCTATCAATAGCATCGATTGGAAGTAGGGAGATCGAGGATACTAACAGGTTATAGAGCCTATACAATCACCAACAATGAAGTTCATTTATGCCATAATTCCATTTGTGAATTTGGCAACCAACGAATTTGTTGGCGGCGCAACTCATGCGCTATTAAACAAAATTGTCATTGCCACACCTCCACAAGGTACATGCCATGACAATATTATTAACGGAGCAACAACACTACGTGCAGATTCACCAACATTTATCAGTGACACACCTCCTACAAAGCAAACAACATCAATTAGGTACTTACCAGTCGAGGACGCCGACGATGTGTACGCAGCCCATGATAACATGCTACACAACTTGGATACTCTTATTAACACCTTTGACGACTCTGAGCAATCTACTCAGTATGAACCATTTAATTATGAAGACAGTGACGAGTATGAGGAATTAGTAGAAACTCTTCCACAACTCCAACACGACCTGGAAACAGCGGGGAAGATTTTTTTAGCAGCAACTCAGCGAAATCATATTGCATTTGAGGTTGAGGACGAATACAATACTGATGAAGAAGAGAGTTTCATGAAGCTTGAACCGAAGGTTGAGGACGAATACAATACTGATGAAGAAGAGAGTTCCATGAAGCTTGAACCGAAGGTTGAGGACGAATACAATACTGATGAAGAAGAGAGCTCCATGAAGCTTGAACCGACTGAGGTTACAGCAGCGGATATAGTGCTGAATGATAGCGCGCAGAGGACTCGTATTGGAACTAACAAAATTGAAATTGAGCAGTGGAATTGTGTTGAAACTAAGACAACTGAAGTTGAGCAGAGGAAACGTATTGGAACTCAAACAACCGATGTTAAGCAGCGGAACTGTATTGGAACTAAGACAACCGATGTTGAGCAGAGGAAATGTATTGGACCTAAGATGAACGATGTGGATCAGCAGAATATTATTGGAACTAACTCTGGAGTGCAGGCAAAACCGTGGTCGTTTATGATTGACGAAGGTTACCTAGTGGCTGATATTCCCGTTACCTTAATGCATTCAGGCGATCAAATGGGTCTGTATGGTAGCCAGTGGAATCCTGGGATCGACCGGGGTAACCCAGATGATTCAGTTACAAAAACAACCCTTGATTACCCCAATGATGTTGGAGACAACTTGGTCACGTCACTCATTGTAAAGTGGACTTCCTTTGTCCTTTATTGAAAGGATAGAGATGCTATTTGGTACAATCCGATATCGACTACGTGATATCGAATTGTGGGGGGGTGTTAGATTACACGTACGTAGATACAAGTAGAGTACGGAAATACTCTAATCATTATCTTTTATCTCCTATCTAATCTATCAATAGCATCGATTGGAAGTAGGGAGATCGAGGATACTAACACATCTTACCAACAGTAGCACCTACTTATATGAAATCAATTAGATGGAAAAGTTGCTTTCACGTTCAGGTAACTCCTATTCCCTCTCTTGAAGAAACGTCCACTTCTTTTGCGATTCATTGAAGAAAGAACAATAATATAACAGAAATTTTAAAGTACGTGTTCTTTCCATCAATGATTCCACCAACTGCACCGGTACATCCGGAAAAGGAAGTACACACGTTTGAAGAGAGCTTCCAAGGGCAAAGTGCAATTTATCAAATCATTTGGACGAAGCAGAAGTATTTTGACAAATTTGTCACGCTGGCTACCTTTCTTGTATTACATTGCGACCAAGTATCTCAAGACTCGGTGCTGCATTTGCAGTTCGATCGTACTATACAGGTGGAAACAGCAAGGACTCGCCGCAGGATACCGAGATGATTGGACGCCAGACAAAAAATGTAAATGGGTAAAGAGCGTGAATGACATTTTTGACGACGTTGCGTCTCTGTTCTTGCAGAGAATGAAATCAAGAGGGATTAGAGGAGAGAATGAAATCAAGAGGGATTTTAGGGATTACCCAGCTCCTTGCCTTCAATGAAGGTACCTAGATTGAAGACGATTGAAGCGAAACAGTGTGTGTGGAAAAGATTTGGGTATATTATTATCTTGGACTTCCTTTTTGTTTGAAAGATCTCTCGTTTGAAGCATCTCTTCACGCTCTGAGCTTGAACCAATTACTATACGCTTTCTCTATGTGAGAGCTTCTGTATTGCAGCTATTACCAGCTAGCCTGGACAAGATACCTCCATCCATAGGCTTCGGCCCAGCTAGCCATGCCATCGACCGTGACGATGACGGGAGGTTCTTGTTCAAGAGACGGGCAATGCAGGTTTTTCATTTCTACCCGTGTTGGATCCACACGCCCAGCAAAAATCCAAAAAGTCATTTTCAACATTTTTTTTTCATCTCCATGTCGCGAGCTGTTTACCAGCCCCTATTACATTGGTTGTTCGCTCTCTCATCAGTGGGCAATATAAGTAGTATCGTAGCACTCATCTCATTCGCGCTCTCTTTTAGATAGTAGACAATCAATTGATAAATCACTGCTACTAACTTGAAACAACATCAACCCGAACCAAACAAAACAAACTAAAAAAACAAAAATGGTAGCATCCGCAATCTTCATCACCGATCTAACCGGAAAACCCCTCATCTCCCGTAACTACCGTGGTGATATTCCACTAACCCCCTCCATTGAAACTTTTGCACGATATTTACTCGAGGTGGAGGAGGATGTCAAGACGCCTGTGTTCCATGTTGATGCGGCGGGGGAGTTTGTGGGGAGGGAGGATGTGGGGTGTACGGGGGTTGGGGGGGAGGCGTTTGTGTATGTTCAGGTGAGTTATATACTGTGGTTAGTTTGGTTTGTTGTGGGATGTTGTGTACTGATGTCCATTGAAATGAAATAGAGGCTGGTGACGATATCGGTGATGGAGTGGAGTGTATGAATTCAATATCGACAGTTGGTCGGTCAGAGAAAGAAAATGTACAGAAATGAAAGAGAGAGTTCAGTGAACAAGCAACGGGCAAGTCATTGATATCAGATGCATTGGAAAAAGATTTGTCAGTCATGACTCTGTTTTGGGAAAATAGCTGGAGGATGGATCCGACGTTTGTCGACACTTCCATACGTGAAATCAATGACGTGCACATGATATGTCCTTTTTTCTTGCCTTGATATTCAGATGGAACGATTGGATCGTTGAATCATCTCTCCCCTCTCCAAACCGAATCATTTGCATAGGGAAAACAATGCAACATTATATTTGATTGCAACATGCTGATACATATTCTCACATCATTCTTCATCTTTTCCGTTCGATTCTCTCCCCCTTCATTTTCTTCCAATCCCCAATCCAAACACCAACAGCACAACAACCTCTACCTCTGCGGCGTAACCTGCAAAAACTCCAACATCGCCCTAATCCTAACCTACCTCTACCAACTCACCGCCCTATTCCAAGATTACTTCACCACACTCAACGAAGAATCCATCCGTGACAACTTTGTCATCATTTACGAACTCCTCGATGAAACGATGGACCATGGTCTACCACAAAGTCTAGACTCGACTATATTGAGACAATTTATTACGCAGGAGGGGAATCGTATGGCGGATGATTCCAAGAATAAGCCACCTGTGGCATTGACCAATGCGGTTTCGTGGCGTGCCGAGGGGATTAAGCATAAGAAGAATGAGATTTTTTTGGATGTTGTGGAAAAGTTGAATTTACTTGTGGCCGCGAATGGGACGGTCCTTCATTGTGAGATTAATGGTGCGGTCAAGATGAAGTCGTTTTTGTCGGGTATGCCAGAGTTGAAGTTGGGGTTGAATGATAAGGTCATGTTTGAGGCGACGGGACGGAACCAACAAGCGCGAGGGGGCAAATCGGTCGAGTTGGAGGATATTAAATTCCATCAGTGTGTCCGTCTTGCTCGATTTGAGAATGATAGGACCATCTCGTTCATCCCGCCCGATGGAGAATTCGACTTGATGACCTACCGATTGGATACACAGGTCAAACCATTGATTTGGGTAGAGGCCGTAGTGGAACCTCACAAAGGATCACGAATTGAATACATGATTAAGACTCGATCGCAATTCAAATCACGGTCGGTCGCGAACAATGTCGAGATTTCTATTCCGGTACCACCCGATGTGGATAGTCCTAGTTTCAAGTCGAGTGTGGGGAATGTGACGTACCTGCCGGATAAGGATTGTGTGGTATGGACGATTAAGCAATTTCATGGGGGTAGGGAGTATTTAATGAGGGCACACTTTGGACTTCCGAGTATTACGAGAGATGAGGCAGATGCTTCTAATAAAGGGATGGGGAGTGGAATGGACATGTCGTGGAAAAAGCCGATTGGGGTCAAGTTTGAAATACCGTACTTTACCGTGTCGGGTATTCAAGTGAGATATTTGAAGATTATTGAAAGGAGTGGATATCAGGCTCTGCCTTGGGTGAGGTATATTACGGCAAATGGGGATTATCAATTGAGAATGGCGTAGTAGAGCTGAACAAGGAGTTGTGGATGGATAGATAGGTTGACAATCACTATAGATTGTTAATACACAATGATTAATGAATACGTTTTGTCATGTTGCTTCTCTCTGTTTGCATGCATGCACGAATTATTATCTACACCAAGTTGTCCTCTTCCTCCTCACCCTCAACCTTTTCCACCTCAAGATTATACTTTTCCACACAATTCGGACATTTCTTCATCCTCCGTTGCTCCCTCGCCAGTGATGTTTTCAACGATGTAATTTCACCATTCAATTCCTTGATACGAGACTTGGCAGTTTTCAATTGAATCTGATAGGCTGTTTCCCTCACTGTACCCTTCTCCACTTCTTTCGTTAGTTTTGCCTCCCTAGCAGCAGACTCTTCCTGTGCCTTGGTCAATCTCTGAATTTCAGCCTGCATTTCACCAACCTCCCTACCCGATAGATTCGCCTTTAACTTTTCACCCAGTTGACTCTGCTCCCTCCAAAGAACACTCTCGAGATTATTCTTGACCTCAATCTTGAATTGACGAGTCTTGTCACTGTTATGACCAAAGTCGGCAGTTTGAGTAATCACATGATCATCAATCGAAGTTACACGGTCCCCCACCTCAATTTGTCCCTTTAATTTGCAATCCACATCGATCGCCGTAATCGTCGCCCCACCCAACACATGATCAAGCTGCAATGTCAGTCCCAATTTTCCCGGAGGTGCCTCCACCACAGCCGTAGACTCTTTTCGGGCACCAGAAACAATCCGTTTATGCCGTTTGCAATATCCCGCAATCTTGGCTTGATTGGGACACCCTCCAATACTACACATCTTTTTCTTTGCCGGTGGTGCTCCGTGGGCATAACACACCCCGCCACTCTTGGCTTGATTCTTACACCCCTCGGCCGTACATCGTTTCGCACCGTGCTTGACACACACCCCGCCCCGAGCTGCCGCACTCTCACAGTCCTCGACACTACACTTCTTTTTCACCTTGGTAAATTTCGCACCGTGACTCCAACACACTCCCCCCTTCATTGCCTGTTTGGTACATTCCTCGACACTACATAGCTTCACCCGTGCTCCATGGCGGATACACACACCCTTATTGGTTTCCAAATTGGTACACCCCTCAATCGAACACAATGGACGGGGCACCTTGGCACCATGACTTTTACAAACACCCCCCCGTTTGGGATATTTGGTACATCCCTCGATGCTGCAGTAGTACCGACGGGTTTTGTATTTGCCTCCGTGTTTGATGCAGATCCCGCCGACTTGGGCGGTGTTGTTGCAGGTGGGGATGGAGCAGGTTACTTTTTGTTTCTTTTTTGGTGGTGGTTGATCATCGGCATCATCCGCCATTATCGCCATTATCGTTAGTAGTAGTGTCGTTATTGACTGGTTGACAGAATTCAAAATCATCGGGTAGTCCTGTTAGATGCTGCTGTACGTTATTATTCGTACTATCATCATCGTTGTCTTGCCTGGGCATCTTGATATCTTTTCTGCGTCAAATAATGATATGGTAAACATCAATCTGATGACAGATATTATTTTGAATTTCAGCTTCGTCAGTTTTGTGTCAACTTACTAGAGAGAGCAGTTTCCCCAAGTAAGCACACTAAATTATAATAATGGTCAACTATATTATACAGTGTCCAGAGTGCTCTAGGGCGATTACAAGGTCGAGCGTATCGCCGCTTGCGTTGTGTCTATCACTGATGTGAAGTGTGCTTTGTGCAATGAACGTTTGACACGTTAAAAACAAAAATTAGATTATGTAAAAACCCTTCTGGTTATCAGAAGAGGAAGTCATCCAATGACGACTGAATGAGCTACGAATAACAGCCTCATTTTCACGAAGAGGCAGAGGATCAGCTTGATACGAAAGCTGCCTTCTCTACGCTTGACATATATAGAGATATCTAATAACTCTTTCGAAGTCATCCTCGTCACAAAGAGGCAGAGGATCAGCTTACAATTACAAGAGCTGCATTCTCTGGAGCACAGACTTGCGGATTCAGGCATTCTCATCCGCATTCTCAGCCGCATCGCCCTCCTTCTCCTTAGCAGTCAACTCCTCATCAAACTTCAAAATAAGCTTCGCCTCCTCAAACACCCCACACGAACCAAACCACAATCCACAAGCACCACCAAACCCAGCCCCAATGGCACCCGATCCAATCGAATTCCATAACCCGGCAGTTAGACCGATGAAGCAGCCGGTTCCGGCGACGATCATTCCCATTGCCGCGGCGTTGGTTACGTTTGGCGAGTGAGAGGCGTTCGGGGTGAGTGAGGGTGGAGCATTTGGATTTGAGTTTGTCGTATTCGACGTTTGTGGCAGTCGGTGAATGGCTTGGAACATGGTTAGGGAGAACAATGATATAGGAATATGGCAGATATAGAGCAAGAGTACTAATGAATGAGGAAGAAGCAGTCTCTTCTTCTGCTAAGTAGAGTAAGTAGCTTGGTGCTTCTGAGCCGTGCGAGATAGTGGGTCCGCTGTGTCGTCTTGTGCTTGTGTCGTGGACTTGCGTGCTCCTTCTTGTTCGTTCGGCTTCCTCGGCCTCAAATTCTGCGAACTTCTGCGAACTTGAGACATTATTCTTTCTCTCAAAAAGTTTGAATTTTGTTGTGTCAGTCCGATAGTATTGTCTTACTTTTATGACCTCATGCTACAATAATGCTAAGCATAATTTTATGCATCATATTATGTACTAGATATACTGATCCATTTCAACCGTTCGCTTCTGTGAGCAGCACTTACTAGCTTTACTTTGTAAATGAACCCAACCAATGCTGACATGCACCTGAGACAAGCGAGCAGTGCTTGAGTTCTTACGTAGATAAGTAGAGATGGGTAGGTAGTAAGTAACTGTTCAAGCCCATAGCGTGACGGTGCTTCAAACGAATGATCATCCAAGAGAGATGGAGTTATCTGTACTCCTAGAAATGTGGCAGTGGCACTTCCTTACTGCCAGTTACTGGCTTCATTCTTCGAGCTGCTTGATCGAAGCAATACATGGCCAATTGTCTGGAAGGCCAGAGGCTGGCTGGAGGTATCTTGTCCATGCCATGGATTTAGCAGCCTGTAATACAGATGTTTATTCTTATTAACTGGATAAGATGCTTCAAACGAATGATCTTTCAAATGAAGGAGGTAATAATAGGTAAGCATTGAGGGCTGTATCGCACTTATTCTAATAAGTGTGGGTGTGACACTTCCTCATCTCTGATCCTCTTTCTTCCGAGACGAGAGGACTCTATTCCCTCCTGATTTCATTCTCCCAGAACAGGGTCGCAACGTCGTCGGAAAGACTTTTCACGCTCTTTACCCAATTACACCGAGATACTATAAATCCTTGCTAGTGGAAAGTGGTCAAGTGCAACTAATCTGTGCATGAGATTTGGATTTCTCGTCTTCCGTCCATCACAACACAACATCATCTCCCTTCTCCAATGTATTCAAGAACATGTCCTCCATTTTCTCCGCGATATAGCTTGCCTCGTCTATCCTCCTGTTAACACAAGCAATGTTTGACCAAAAGTGAATATCATAATGTTCCAAGAAGCATTCTGTTATCCTCCATATGTTGCCATTTCTCCCTGGCCAATAGCATGCAAAACCGAACAGATTGTCCAGTTCACTTATTAAGGTAGAAAGTCGTTGTGCTTTCCATGGGCCCATCCAGTTGTACTCAAATTCTAGATAGTGTGTTCGAGGCAATGCTTTTTGATATCCTCCAAGCAGCACAACCGAGTCAAAACCCTCTACGTCGATACTCAAGTAGTTGATGGTGGTGTTGGGAGGAAGATTCTTATCGACGTATGTATCTAAGCTATACATCTTTACATCCGTACAGTTAGCATCATTGCCACCATGGCAATTGGCAATGCCTTTGTTTTCCTCGCCCACTTGTGCCCCTTTTGGAAATGGTATCGTCCCATCCTCGTCAGAAAAAGCACCGTTAACAACTTTGAAATTGTCGGTAATATTAAGGTGGACCGCTGTCCTCTTCAAAATACTGTAAGTTTGAGGCATTGGCTCTATGCAATGAAGGATAGCATCCGTGTGAGAGCTATTGGAGCTACTTTCTGGTAGACTAAACTGAGGTTCAACGTCCTGGCCGCAAACACTCGTATGCAACCCTGAATCCCCAACATTTTTCACGAATGGTATCTCCCCAATTCGATTTCTCAAAACGTCTATTCCCAGAACCCATTCTCAAAGCATTGAATGCATCATGAAGTAGTAATCCAATGCCAATGACGGATGAATGAGCTAAGTATACTATAATCTTAATAAACAGCCTCTTCACAAAGAGGCAGAGGATCAGCTGGATACGATGAGAGCTGCCATGAGAGGAGAGAATTGCAGTGTAGTGTAGGTCAGATGATCATCAACCATCAACTATTCTGCTCTCTCTTCACTGCCTCAAGTGCAAGCTTGACATCCTCATCGGGTATAAACCCAAACCACGAATCCAAAGCAACCTTCGCCTCCTTCAACAATCCCACCAACTCACTTAAATCCTCCAACCCTATACCCTTTTGATACAAATACTCTGCTCTAACATCCTCTAACTTGGTTTGAACATCATTCCGATACAAATCTCTTGCATCCAAATCACTCCGTATAACCTCCCTAGCACTAGGCAATCGATCTTCGCGTATCAACCTCTTCTTCTCCTCGTTTGATCCACTATACACATACTTATTCGGATTAAAATTCAAATTGGTAGTGTAAATATTCAACGCTCGTCGTACTTCACTAGCCTCCTCTCGTTTCCGTTCCGCTTGGACTAAACGAGACCACTGTCGTCGTTCTCCCATGAGTTCCCCCACCTCGAATAGTTGTGGCGCCATCCCGATGGATAATTGTTGTTCTTTGCGTTCTTTTTGCTTTTGTTGTTGGACGGCTAATTCACCAATGATGGGGGGCATGTTGTTGTACCCATCTGATCTTGTAACGGTAGGGTCTGTCGATTGGATGAAAGTTGGTGGTGATAGAAGAAGATTGTCAAGTTGTTCGATCAATGATTTAGCTGATGATGTTGAATAGGATTGTTGTGTGCTATCGCCTTTCTTAAGTTGATCAAGTGCCTCTGTAATACTCAACAGCTGATATATATACAATCCAACACGTGTAGCTGGTAATAGAAATTCAATTGGCGCCGATGGACGAGCAGCTTTCGTACTGCTATTTTCGTTTTCGTTGCCTACCCCAATAGGCCTAGCGAGGTACAGAGCATCATTATTATTCGACAAGGAAGGGACATTATTCAAATTATTATCGTCTGCAATTGCCACTGTCGGATGCAGTAGAGTGTCAACGAGCAGAAATGATGATGATACACAACAGGATGTGCATCTGTCGAGAAAGCTGCGACGCGTGCTGCTGATCGACAAGGCGTCGTGCTGCTGCGATAGCAAGAGTATGGGCAGTACTACTTTTGCTGGTAGTGGTAGCATTGCTATGACACTGTCTTACGAGCAACTAGGAGTACTGAATTAGTGTGATACAGTTCATTCATCTCATTCGCCTCGCATCATCGATGACCATCTTCTTCACTCCTCCATCACTCACTATCACGAAATAATAAACGCAAGATCATTATTTCGGGCTAGAGGGCTTGCTCCCATTCTTTCCCCATGCAAGGCTCTCTGTTTTAAACAATGCCAGCGACATTAGAAGTAGTTAAGTAGCACTTCGCTTGTCTTGGGGCAATTTTCTCTTGTTTGGGGGCAAGAGGGCATCGTAGCCCGCTGAGACGAGATCTTCAGCAAAGCTCTTCTCATCTTGATTTCTCCATGCAGTCAGTAAGTGCAATGAAGGCATAGGGCAATGTGTTGAAGCGATGAAGAGACAAACGAGCAGTAGCATCATCTTGATCTACGCAACAATACTACCACTACTGATCCACGCTATCAAATCCGCTCAAGCACTCACCATCATGTCGTCACAAACATCCAGAAAAACTACTACCCCTCCTCGAGTAGAATTATTCTTTAGCAGTTCCGACGAACTACGCAAGAGAATCACCTTCTTGAAATCCAAAGGGGTGTCATCTTTCAACATTGTCAATAAATCAAATAAGGATGATGTACTTGATTATATGCAAACTATTCAACAAGAATTTGAAACAGACAATGATGATGATGATGACGCTGAAAACAACAACGTTAGCATTTGTGGTCACTACTCACTGAAATACAACAAAAGCAGAAAGATGGACGGAGCATTCCTACGTCTCAAAGACCACATCGAGAACATGAATCAATTGAATAATAACCCAGAGAATAATAACGAGATACTATTGATTACTGGATCTGGACCCAAAGGAAAACTATGTTCACTAACTGCATTGCAGCGATTGCAACAACAACTACAACAAGAATCATCTATAGAGATGATATCCCCGTCCATTGCAGTGGCATTTAATCCATTCTTTCCAAACAAGCAAGATTACGAGGAGGAAAAGTTACGATTGGAAGAAAAGCTGGCGACTGGATTGGTATCCAAGGTGTATATTCAGTTTGGAGCAGATCTAGAACGATTGCAATCTGCTCTACAAATGTTAACTACACTTCAATCATCATCTACACCTTCTACCTCCTCCAAACGATTTGAGATCTGCGGCTCGATATTTCTACCCACCAAAATGCTAATTGCACAACAAAAATTCCGACCGTGGAACGGAGTATTTCTAAATGATGAATTCTTGTCATCTCCAGATGGAGCAAGAAGGATTGTTGTGCAAATGATGAGATTGTATGAGGAATACTCGTCGGAAATATTGATTGAGGCGCCTGGAGTACGAAATGAGAAAGATTGGGATGTTGTAGAGTCTTTGTTGAAGGAGAGGGATGAGTTGTTGTTGTCGTCGTCGTCGTCGTCGTCATCATTGTTGGTGGATGATTCTGATGCAGGAGTGGCAGAGAACAAGAAGAAAAATGAAGAACTTGTTGAAAAAGTCGATTCTTCAGCGGATTCTCGAACATCAAAGCGAAGAAAGACCTTTTCAACTGAACTTGTTGGTGATTCATTGACAAAGAGTAACTTGCCACCTACGAATCTGCCTTCAGAGGTATTGAATGAGGCTGCCATCGTCCTATTTCACTCACATGACGTGCGTCTACACGACAATATCGCTCTCCAAATGGCATCACATCACAAGTATATCATTCCAGTCTTTCTATGGTCAAAGAAGGAACAGGGACCATGGGGTGTTCGAGGATGTCTTGAGGTAGTACTGAAAGATGCACTGTCCAACCTGGACAAAAAGCTGAAGCAATACAATCTGAAACTGGTCTGCAGAGAAGGAGATGATTCGTCAACTATGCTGCGTGAGATTTGTACGGAGTGTGGCGCAGGCGCAGTCTACTGGAATAAAGAACACACGACCGAGTCTCGAATCAGGGAAGAAAAGTATCAATCTGTGTTGCATGAGATGAATATAATCAGTATGGAATGTCAATCCTCATTGCTGTATGATCCATCGTCTCCATCGTTAGCAGCTGGCTTTCACGGTGGTCATTGGGGCACGCTCATGCCCTTCAAGAAAACTTGTGAAAAACAATTGGGAATGCCTAGACGGCCGATACCAAGGGCAGATACATTCTTCATGATGGAGCGTATACAGGGTCCGGACGAATGGCCTGCATCGAAAGACGTTGACGAGTTGAATATTGCAGTGGTAAATGGAAACGAAAAATGGGATAAGGCGATAATTTCCCGCTTCCCCATGAGCGAAGATGATGCTGTGGCAAATATGAATACATTTTTTCAACATGGATTTGCAAAATATGAACGTGATAGGAGTAGAGCAGATATCGATTGGTCCACCTCAAAGCTGTCAGCACACTTGCGCATTGGGAGCTTGTCTCCCAACGAACTTTACTACAAGATAGAGGACTCAAACTTGGATTACAATGATCGAAAGACTTTCTCAAGGCGTTTGATTTGGCGTGATCTGGCTTATTTTCATCTGCACTCGTTCCCCAATATGAGAGACACAAGCATCCGACTTCATTACGAGCAAACAGAGTGGGTGTCGGGAGAAGAAGAAGAATCGCGCTTCAATGCTTGGAAAACTGGGAGCACGGGATGTAAGTTGTATCTTTGTTCTAGAGAGGCTTTCGTTGAATGACTTCTCACCTAACTCAACTTTTCGCATGAAAACCTGATACCTGTCAGATCCACTTGTCGACGCTGGCATGAGAGAACTATGGAAAACTGGTTGGATGACACAAAGCGTGAGAATGGTCGTCGCCTCTTTCTTGGTTGAATATCTGAGAGTGAACTGGGTAAAAGGAGCAAAGTGGTTTCATTACACTCTTGTCGATGCCGACTCGGCAATCAACTCGATGATGTGGCAGAATGCGGGTCGTTCGGGTATAGATCAATGGAATTTTGTCATGTCACCCGTTGCTGCATCGCAGGATGCCAGTGGTGAATATACGAAGAAGTGGTGTCCCGAGCTATCCAAGCTACCAAAAGCTGTACTACACAAACCTTGGGAAGCTCCGACACAAGTACTTCAAGCTGCGGGTGTGGTCTTGGGAGAGACGTATCCCGACCGGATCATTAGTGACCTCAAGGTCGAGCGTAGCAAATCTGTTGAGGCAGTTCTGAAGATGCGAAGAGCCAACCAAGAATCCAACAGTGATCGTGGATATGACATGATAACATTACCGGATGGCAAACGAACTGTCGTATTCACGAAGAAAGAGTTTCGAATCGATCCACAAGGCAATGTAATCAAGGAGGCTGCACAAAGAAACAAGTCTACTGGTGGTAGCAGCAAAGTCAAAGCTGGCAAGGGAAGGGGTAGAAAAGGCAAGAAAGCCTTGCAAAAGAAGCTCTTACGGCAAGAGGCAGCAGTTAAGAAGTAGATTAATAATTCCGATATCATCTGATAATAAGAACAATATCTTGAGCCATAGATGATAGAGTAGGAAAGAGTTCGAAGCACCAAGCCAAAGCTATCTTTCTCTTCGACTTTTCTGTTACATATCTCCTTGACTTAGCTTCTTGAGTCGCTCCTCTGTAGAGGGTAGGAGAAACGAAAAGATCAGGAATTCGAGGAACACGTACGTGTGCTTCGATTTGACATCAAAAATCCTTCCCGCCCAGTCAAGATCCAGAGGCGACAGAGAACACAACTTGCAATCAACCATGGCGCTCACCTCCAACGTAGCCCTAGCGGCACTCCTCCTCTCTTTCAGTGCCGATGCCTTCACAGTATCGCCTCACAGAAGCACCAATGTAGCTCTCAACCAACACATCGGAAGTGGAGGAATGGCAGATACACGTAATCCAGATACCTTTGAGGACGAAGATCCACGTAAATCCATCTCGGCTGCACCAAGCTTTGAGGAATATTTGAAACAACGAGCGGGAGAGGGAACTACTGCCGCTGCTGCTCCTGCTCCTGCACCAGTTGCTGCTCCGGCACCTTCCACTACAGCATCCATTCTACCATCATCCGGAGTCAAACGTGAAGCTGACGGCACCACATCCGGCATGGACCTTACCGGCAACACATGGAAACCCGACAGTGAAAAGATGGGTTCTACCGATACTGGAGACTTTTTCCCAGAAGGATACGATCCCAAAAATGAAGTTGCATTCGAAGTGGGCATGGAAGGATCTCAGGGATTTGGAAGGGGCGATCGTGGTCCACAATTGCCTGGTATGGAAAATCTTGGTGCCGATAGTGTTGTATTTGGCGGAATTGAGGATGCTTCGGATATCCCCGAGGGTATGGAGTTCGTCATGTCATCTGTTCCAGATGGAGAGGTGGAAATGCAAGTGGCGGGTACGTCCAAGGGTGGCGAGTTGTTGCTATCAGTCAAACCAGTATGTATGGGATTTGAAGATTATTATGCAGCCTTTACAGCCGATTCTCATCCGTCGTTTAGTGTGAGTCCGTGTGCGGGACGTATGGATCGTAGGGGAGGTGAGCCGACCGAGTTGGTGATTTCATGTAATCCTGGTGGAAAGTCGGGCGTATGGAAGGGCAATCTTGTGATTAATTTGCCGGAGGATAATTCCAAGATTTGTTATGTTGTTACGGCCAATGTGTTTTAAGACATTGTCTTAGATGTGTAGACAAAAGATAGATGGTAGGACGATACATGTTTTGGTTGGATGATGGTGGTGTTGATAGTAGGTGAAAGGAGGAAGAAGGTGAAAGATGATTCCATGAGAGTTGATTTGTCAGGTGACTTTTTCCATTTAATTGAGGTTTTCAAGTTCTTTGCTGAAGACGATTAGCAATAACAACCAATCAACGCTCAATCGAGAAGGATAACAATAACAAGATTTTAGGTAGCAATATAACACTAATTGAATTAATGATTATTATTGGTGCTGTTGACGTGCACTATCCAATGATAACGCTAGCAAATTTAGAGAACACAGTTTTGTTATGGGTCCAGATCCAGTTTTCAAAAGTGATGGATTGTTCATTTGAATCATTCTTTCGATGTGCCCTTTGAGACGTAGGAATGCTCCATCCATCTTCCTACTTCTGTATAATAAATCTATTCGGGGTCAGCTGGCATTGACTGAATCCTTCGTGAAGATCAGTATAAGAGTAAGCAAGGGAGCGAGCAGCGAGCTATGAGCTTTTCACAGAGAGGCAAGACAAGCTGCAGCTTGATGTTTGTTGACAAGCAGCTGTTCACTTCCACCGACGCACCATATCAAGCTTGCACTTTAAGCAATGAAGAGGAAGCAGAGCAGATAATTATGATCAGATCAATTCAATCCGAATCTTTAAGAATTACAACTCTCTCTAGCTAGAAGTAATATAACAGAAATTTTAAAGAAGTATGGTACATTGCAACACATTTTCTTTCAAGTTGTGAGAGCAAAGGGATGGGCAGGCGCACTTTCAAGAGCTGCAATCATGGCGTCACGAGAGCCATCCACACCCAAGCCGACCTCTGCAAGCTTCATCCTTAGCTCATTCACACTCAATGCAGAGAGGCCACCATCATTTTCTTCTTCGATGCCTTTCGCCTTCCTGCATAAGGCGACGAAAACATCCTTCAAAACATATCCAGGCACATCGTCATATGAAAGTTTCTGGGAGGCAGCTTTATTCTCCACGAGGAAATCCACGACTACTTCCTTGAGGAGAGCGAGGTTGAGTGCATCGGCATAAAGCATCATGTCAATCGCATTGTCCATAGTGATTTCGGTTGATTTGATGTAAGCCGCCTCGGCCTCCAACTTTAGATTGCCGATGTCATACTTATTTGCAGCATCGATGATATCTTTGGCGTGAGCGATGCGCTCTTCCTCTGCAACATTCCCCCCGTATACATAGCACAATACGTGATGAAAGATAATGGGCTTGACATTGGTGATTGATGCTGTTGCAATCGTGAGCCAAATAGAGAAGCAAGCATGGGGGCACATCATTGTAAGATCTGACTGTGAGCGTAGAATGTACCGGACACCGCATCATCTCCAACGTCGACGTCTTTATGTTCATGTACGTCGGCACAGTTGACTTCAAAGCGCACATCTGCTGTCTCCTCGTTGAGGAACATTTTCCTAATCATGCTACTGGTAGGGTTGCTTGGAATGAATGGAGAAGGAGAAGCAACGCCGAGGCCATTCTCGTTCTTCGGGGCAACGACGATTGCCAAGTTGCCGTTGTCATCAAGGATGTTATTTGATGGATCCAAGACGATCGATTGGGCGCAGATACTAGATACTCCATGCTCTCCTTCGTGAACTTTTGTCAAGGATGGACACTTGAAATGATGGCGAGCTGAAGCTGCATCCCCCAAAGGGACGCTGTAGAGATAGTACTAGAGATGCCATATCCTCTAGATTATGATCACCAGGTTAAATATCAATGGCAACCAAGCACTTCTGTACATGAATAAAGGCGACTTGAGTGCATTGGCCACTTCCGAAAGGAAGGCCGGCGAAGTTGAATAGAATCCTGGTGTGATCCCTCGCATCTAGTATTAATGCGGGCGGATGATAGAGTGTGGACGGCATCTTTATCAATATTGATTCAATGTGATGATTGCTCCTCACTCTCGATGAGTAATGGAAGAGCTGTTGCTTACTTATGAAACGACTCCATGAACGAAGAGAGGATCGAGGAAGGAAACCCGACTCAATCTCGTTGGGGGGGAACCCTTTTCCCCTGACAAACTACAGATAATATGACAAAAGGGGGGATGGAAAAGGGTTCCCCCCTCAGTGAGCTTTTGAGTCGGGTTTCGACTGCTTCCTCGATCCGATCCTCGATCCTCTTTTTTCGACCTCCGTAACCGTAAAGAGGTCGTTGTTACACAAGCAACGGCTCTTTCATTATTGAGAGAGCGAGGAAGAATCATTACAATGCATCAATACTTATTGATAAAGATGTCGTCCAACGCCTATGATCAGCATGCAACAACATTAGTGTTGAGGGGGGATCCCTACCCATTTCGGAACCCCGATGTGCGCTTTGAAGTCAGCTGTGCCGACGTACAAACAGGCGATGGGAAGGTTGCTGCGTCCTCTCCTGTTACATTCTATGCTCATCGCTTCATTCTTGAGGCATTTGCGCCGAAGCTTGCTTCTCTATTTGACTCACAAGACGAAGAGACGATCACGACAGCAACAATCACCAATGTCAAGCCAACTATCTTTCGTCACTTATTGTGTTATGTATACGGGGGGAACGTTGCGGAGGAAGATCTGAACGCTCACGCCAAAGATATCATCAATGCTGCAAATGAGTATGACATGATCAACCTAAAGTCGGAAGCCGAGGCGGCTTCTGAGGCATTCACTACGACACCTGCAAATCAGGCAGCGTCTTCTTCAGCTTCAGCCTTTCCATCAATGTCGAAAACAAAGACAGCTTTGAAACGTCCACTCGCTGCGACAGCTGCAGCCCGGGTGACATTTTCTTCTTCAGCCTTTCCTATGTCAAAGACGGCTGCGAAGAGTCCATTCGCTACGAGAGCTTCAGCTCCGGTAGCGTCTTCTTCAAACCCTCCCTATGTCAAAGACAGCTGCGAAAAGTCCATTCGCTACGACAGCTTCAGCTCCGGTTGCGCCTTTTTCTGCCTTTCCACTTGGGCGAAGACTCGTGCTCGTCCTTATCACAACACCCCAAGCCGCTCCACCACCCACACTTCCAGCAAGACTCCACTCCCCACCACGAATCGACGTGAGGTGAAAAATCAGTTGATGACGGCGCCCCGTGGCGAATCAATCCTTGAAAATATGTTTCTTGGGGATGCGGAGTCAGAGGAGTCATTGGCCTCCTTTGGTAACAGCGACGGCAAGAAGTGGGATGCTGAAAGTTTGATGGGCCTTAGAGATACTTTTCATCCACTATTCAACGAATTCTCGAATAAGCGTTCGATTTCAAGAAGACTTGATAGGATTGAGACAAATCCGGATTTTGTTCTTGAGGCTTTCCGTATCTTTGTAGAGGCGAAGGCCCATTCCGGTGCTAAACGTTTTATTGAGGAAATGAAGAAGCAGGTGGTTATCGTTCAAGATGAGCAGGATGAATTTTCGATGAGGATTGGTCACATCAACCAGATGAAAAAAATAGCCTCCGATAAAACAGCCGAGCTGGTAGAACAATTTCAGCATGGTACTGAAGAGGAAGTTCAAAAGCTTTCTAAACAAATTGAGGAGCTTGATCGTCAACAGGCGGAGACTAATGAGATGTTTGATCGCAAAAAGAAGGAGATTGATCGTCAACAGGCGGAGACTAATGAGATGTTTGATCGCAAAAAGAAGGAGAATGATCGTAAAATCGAGGAGCTGAGAGGTGCGTGCAAGAAGAAGGAAGAGGATTACCTTCACAACCAAAATCTGAACACGGTAAATGCTGGTAAGTATGAGAAAGATCTTGACGAACGCAACTACATCGTTAAGAACGAGAATGCACTCAGGCTGGCAATTCCTTTGGCATGGAAAAAATGCGACGAAATGGGTATGGAGTTACTTGATAATGCCATCCAGCTTCAAGATGCTTCTTTCGGTGCTACTGACGACGACAGGATGTTGTTTCGTCAACAGAAGGAGAAATTTTTCCGCTTTATTAGTTTGCTTGAGGACGAAGATGATGTTTTGATTGACCAAGCTTTCCAAACTCTTTATGGCTAAGTTTCCGACTGATTGGATCAGGCGGATAATTTTTGGGGAGGGTCACAGTTTTAGGTTTACTTGCGTTTTTGGAAGATTCTATAGTTAAGTTCAAGTATTTAACTATTTCGTAAAACTTTCATTACATAATATAAGCCTGGCTTTTCCTTGTACTATGTATGGTACTTCTTCAACAGTATTCAAATCTCAAGTGTAGTTGCAGCCTCGGCTGCACTATTACCTAACGTATCGCCGCACGATCTGATGTCTGATTTCAGGTATACAGCCGATTTGACGGGAAAACCAATTGCAGGCCACACTCCCGCTTCTCGTTAGAAATAGACTAGATGCATTGCAAGATCCAGAGAAAACAACATTAGAATGACTTACCATCATACATTCAGCCATGTGACGAAAAAGAGAGGAACCGTATACGGCCATAGAGAACATATAGTTTGGAAACGGTCACAAGCTGTCAGATGAATATTGTGGTAACAATGTAGGAGAATGTCGTTATCTCCCTCCTCTTCCTCTTGTGGTTGCGTCACCATTTACAAAGACGATCGTTGTTCGGTTGCATCATTGACTGTTTCCGCTTCTGCCGACGATACACCTCTTTCCAAAAGATGCGATAGTACGCTACGGCAACGATGTAGCACTCCAAACGATGTAGCTCAACCCCCACCCGAAAAGCTCCGCAAGGAGCGACTTGTAGGCATAGCCAACAATTCCAGCAAATCATGTACCGGATGCAAAGGCTGTAATGCATTTTCGTGATTGTCTTTCACTTTTCATTGGTATTCCTGCCGATGAGGAAGAGGAGGATTAATACCGAATGTGCATTGTCATTTTCTGGATATTCTTCATGTGAAAATAGACCTTCATCATCAACAGCAGAGTAGGATTCTAACGACGAAGATGCCGAAGAAGACGATGAATGTTGTGGAAGCAAACTACTATCGAATTTGCCAGCAAGTGCCAACAAAGAGGCTTCACGCACCCAAGCTGCACTAGAATGATGTGAATGATACCCCCAGCAATTCTAGAAAAAGACCTCGTTGGGATCTCGCAGAATTTGATGCATTAATATCATTTTGTTCGACCAACTGGCCATTCTCATCGTCACCAAATGATCATTATTTCCCCCCGCCGACAGTTCATCATTGAATAAGCCACCCAAACCAACCAATAAACAAGCCAACCCCATCGCCAAACTTGCCATCTTCATCTTGGCCAACAGACCAGGCAATTGATTGGCTAGAAAAACGAGTGCCACTCCTCCGCTGAAGATGTTGGTGGCGCATGCTAGCGTGAGGACCCAGGGTGCGTTGTTGAGGAGGCCGAGGAGCCAGAAGGATTGGATTGCGAGTTTTGTATCGTCATTATTAGTAGTTTCAGTTGTGGCGGTGTTTCTATTGTTTGTCATGACGATGTAGTATGTGGCCGTCAATATAATATTAGCATGCACATGGTTGTTTTGCAGTTCAGAGCTCGTGGACCCCTTTTGTATTTGTGGCCTCGCAGCTCCCTCAGCAGCAATGACTAATGTATCATCTCAGAAGCATTCACTATGTCATGTTTTGGTTCTCTCGTTACGCCTGCAAAACGACCTTGCTCCTCATTATCATCAGCTTCCCCGCCAATCTGATCCCCCTCAATGATCACCTCCTCCATCTTGGCCACATTCGCGTCGCCCTCGTTGTTCTTGCCTTCCTCCTCATTATCTTTAGCTGCCCTCTGACCGCCTACCTCCTCGTCTCCATCTTCTCCAACAGGAGCATCTGCCAAGGATGACCTGGCAACGACTGAGTAAATCAGGATCCACACGTACTTGACGACGTAAACTGCGCACTGCCCTGTCATCACCAATGTTGTTCTCGTCGCCTTGCTCCTCAACTTCATCATTATAGCGTCTCTCGTGAGAATATACAAAAGTTGCCAGCTGAAGCAAACGAGCCTTCAGGATGCCCACATCCTCCTCGCTGGCATCACTTAGTTCTAGTCTTAGAAGTCTCATTTCTTTCTGGGCATTACGAAGACGACGTAAATCAGGATCAATATTCTCTTGAGGTGCAAGCTCTTGATCGGTGAAATTGGTAGAATCGAGCTTGGCTTCGCCACTTGTGTCACCTCGGTTGGAGCGGGAATGGAGGTTCTCCTCATCTCCATGCCCTTCATCAGTTCCTTCGTTGCTAAGTCTACTTTCTTCAATTTTATCTTTGGCTTTCGTTACGGCCCTGTCATATATTTCCTTGATTCGAGGACTGTTCATCGGCAGGTCTCCAGCATTATCTTTCTCCCTCACTGCACCAGGATATTCTTTGATAAGCAGCTGCATCACTTCCACCGACGCACCATTATAGACGGCAGAATGAAGCGGCAGCCATCCAGCATTATCTTTCTCCCTCAGTGCATCGGGGTATTTGTCAATCAGAGCTTGAACTTCCTCAATGTTAGGTTTTGTCAAAAGGAGATCGTGCAAAGGTAGAGGATGCTCTTTCACTTCTGTTTTTTCGCCTCTGTCGTAGGAGAGGGAAGGGAATCGCTCGCTGTCTATAGCTGTAGGTCTGTCTTCGACTTTGCGACTATCCTCTACGTTTGGCAACACTTCGTCTTCGCTAGACATTATTCAGTCGGAAATGTAAACAAAGAGGGATAGCATTATTATGATGTGTGCTTGATGGTGAAATAATAGTGTGGCGTGGAAGTTAGTGAATAAATCTAAATACATTGCCATTCTGTGTTGCAAGAATTGGATGGGGTTGAGTTGGTGATGAAGCAGTGTGTTGATAATATGTTTAGTATGATGGGGCATTCGGCATGCATGGTGATGTTGAATGTTCAGTGATAGAGTGTTCCCGTGATTGAGGGCGTTTGAAGAGGTTTGAAGTCAGAAAGATATGGTATGGTATGGTAGTATGTACTGGATTTTTGTGATTTGTGGAGATCAGGCTTAAGTAAGGGTAGATATCAAGGGGGGATGGAAAAGGGTTCCCCCCCCCTCAGCGAGCTTTTGAGTCGGGTTTCTCTTCCTCGATCGATCCTTTTCGACATCCGTAACCGTGAAGAGGTCATTGTTTCACAAGCAACGGTGCTTTCATTATTGAGAGAGTGAGGAAGAATCATTACACTGCATCAATGTTGATAAAGATGTCGCCCAACGCCCATGATCAGCATGCAACAACATTAGTGTTGAGGGGGAATCACTTCCCATTTCGGAATCCCGATGTGCGCTTTGAAGTCAGCTGTGCCGACGTACAAACAGGCGACGGGAAGGTTGCTGCGTCCTCACCTGTTACACTCTATGCTCATCGCTTCATTCTTGAGGCATTTGCGCCGAAGCTTGCTTCTCTATTTGGCTCGCAAGACGAGGACACGATCACGACAGCATCAATCACCAATGTCAAGCCAACTATCTTTCGTTACGTATTGTGTTATGTATACGGGGGAAATTGCGGAGGAAGATCTAAAAGCTCACACCAAAGATATCATCAATGCTGCAAATGAGTATGACATGATCAACCTAAAGTCGGAGGCCGAGGCGGCTTCTGAGGCATTCACTACGACACCTGCAAATCAGGCAGCGTCTTCTTCAGCTTCAGCTTCAGCCTTTCCATCAATGTCGAAAACAAAGACAGCTTGGAAACGTCCACTCGCTGCAGCCCGGGTGACATTTTCTTCTTCAGCCTTTCCTATGTCGAAGACGGCTGCGAAGAGTCCATTCGCTACGACAGCTTCAGCTCCGGTAGCGTCTTCTTCAGCCCTTCCTATGTCAAAGACGGCTGCGAAAAGTCCATTCGCTACGACAGCTTCAGCTCCGGTTGCGTCTTTTTCAGCCTTTCCACGTATGTCAAAAATGGCTCCGAAAAGTCCATTCGCTGGAGGGACCAGACCTTGTAATGACCGCCCAACTCTAACTTCAATCGCAAACTTTCCATCGAAGTCTGAGTGGGTTCATCATTATGAGACTTCGCTGCCCGGTGAGTTACTGTTGCAAAGTGACGAATACAATCTAGCGACAATTCGCGAAGCTACTAATTTTAGTGACAAGATGGATACAGCCGCTCTAGTCAATTCGAGAGAGGCTTTCGATGATATGAGCCAATCTGTCTCTAACTCACGTGCAATGGCGAGGAACCTCAGACGTGTTGCCGCAGACGACGTTGATAAGTGGAAATATTACCCACGCAAAGCGAAAAAGCATGCCAGTCACAAGCCATTTGAAGAGGCTCTCAAGGCGCAGTTGAAGATCGTAACTGCTGAACAAAATGGCATTCGCGATGCAATAGAGGAAGTGAAAATGAATATTGACATCGCAACTTCTGCGGCAGCTCAGGTCAAGGCGAACAGCAATTATCGTTACGAAGAGGATATTCATCAGCGCAGGGATGAAATTCGACAGAAGGAGGAGGAAATTCGACAGCTTACGCATACGAAAGAGACGATTGATAGGGGTGTGGTTGAGAAAAGAGATGCTGAAGTCGCTGAGTTACAGAAGGTTCTGGAGGGACTTCGCACTCACGCTGATTCCTTGTTGAATGAGAATGCAGTAAGGCTTGCTGTTCCCCTCGCATTATCGCAATCTTTTACACAAGGCATTAGATTACTCGAACTTGGCATCGATGTCAATGATTCCGAGATCGATACATTGGAATCAGAGGAGCAAGACCTTCGAAATATGACGAAGGATTTTTTTGACTTTCTGGATCTGATTGAGAACAATGATATTGCTGCTTTGGTTGACAACTTTTTGGAACATTACTCAGCTGCACTTGGAGTGGCTGGAAATATGTTTTTAGGTTAGGATTATACTTAACTGTTACTGTACTAAAACTTTATTCTTGCTCTATAAGCGTCTCTAGATCTGACCTACTACATAGATAGTAATCTTAATATTTATATATCAAAAACAACAATTCTCCTATCATAATGGACAATTGACAACTGCACGATCAATTCCATTGCTTTGGTAGATACAACTCTGGATGAACAAGGAAACAGTGTCTGCAACAAGGATCCCTACCGCTACCGGCCTACCGAGTCAGCAACACTCGCACTACTTAGAGCAAACTCTCGCAACTCTTTTGGCATATCTGCATTGATTCTATTAAAACCTTGGGCGTAGACTCGAGGAAGACGAAGAAACCGACTCAAAAGTTGCTATGGGAACGGCTTTGGGTTCATACTTATAGGTGTGGACGGCATTTTATCTGAAAAAAAGCGTGAAAAAAGGAAGAAAAAGAGAGAAAAAGAGAGAGAAAGAGAGAGAAAAAAGGAAGAAAAAGAGACGGAGAAAGATATGCAAGGGTATTTGATGTAGACTTATTGCTCTCGAGCGATAGAATAGATCGTCTATTTATGCATTGTCTATTGAGGGAGATGTATTGGCATAGGTCACGCGTCCAGTGTCGTTAGAAGCTGACCATAACTCTACTCTGATGGCTTTGCTGATACTACTCCTGCGCAGAGTACACCAGCGGCGAGTTGCTGCATTGTATGATTCCCTTGGTTGTATTCTTTTGTTTTCCCTCCTGTATACTGCATTGGATGTGGATGTGTCGGCCACATACAGGCAAGAAGTGATTGAGTATCATTAATCAACACCGTGTCAATGGCGAGCATGGCAATACTCTCTGACACTCTGACTGAACGGGTAATTTGGTTCATCTTTCCATTATCACTCAATTCATGCATAAAGCATGCATGCGCCATCCCCATCTACATTGATGCACCCTCTTCGGTAGACACAGCAAATCTGTATCAGTGCGTGTCGTTTTTGCCGATATAATACAGATGCTCATAAGTCTGCTCCTCATCGAACGCTGGAATGCTGTTTACACTGGGATCTCACGAGACCAGCGTATATCGCTGTATGATTTATCGACTGATTTCATTATGATTCTCTTCCTCTAATTATCGTGGTGTCGTTTGTTGATGCGTTCTCCCAAACATACCATTCGGTCGTATGTCGTATGCTGCGATGCAGCTTCAATTGTAGATCTCATCAGCTCTCGATATGTGTCGACAGAATTCGATGTCGCAGATGCATTCCGACTTTCAAATAGTTGCTACTCAGTAGCATTGTTCGGGAGATATTGTCGCATCACGCACCGACCACGGGAACCCACCGATCGACAGCAGGGAGAGCCTGTCACCCGTCATGTCGTCAAAATAATACTATAGCGGCAGTCCGAACCGCCCGCCAGATGATATCCCTCTCTTTACATACCACTGTCATTGTGGAGGAACTTGATACAATTGGAGCTGGCTACAAATAGTTTGCGTATGTTGTCGGAAGCCATGGTGTCAACACAAGCACTTTGGATGATGGTTCACTTTGGTATTTGCTACGCACGTGCGTCACATTCTATCCACTTTGTTTCGAAGAGATCCGAATATTACCAACAAATGCTCAAAGTGGTGAGCTGTTAAAAGCTTTTAGAGTTTTTAAAGGTTTTCAGCGGGCTGCCCGTCGCCCGCTGGGCGTGGGGCGGAGCTTTTAACATTCTATCCACTTTGTCTCCGAACAGATCCGAATATTACCCTCAAACGCTCAAAGTGGTGAGCTGTTAAAAGCTTTTAGAGCTTTTAAGCCCGCTGAAAATGATACCATTGAACGTGGGAATTAGTATCCCAGGTTGTTAAAAGCTCCCACCTATGAACCCAAAGAGAGAGGCTACGCTGCACACGCGTATTTCACACACATCACTGCACACACCACTCGAATTGGAAGTGCCACGTCATATATGACGTGGCAATATATAGCTTTTGTTTTTGGAGGGCAAAGCAAGGGCAGATTTTTTCTTGGGGCAAGACCCCTTTCTTGCCCCAAGGACCAAGCTAGTCACAGAACTCTCATTTTCGCACATAACTTTTGAATGGAGGGAGTTCAAAAGCAAAATTCTGCACGCACTCAAATCTGCGTTGCAATTTTGACGGGGTCAGGGATTCCCCTCTAATTACATCCGCGTTGGCCCCCTCATTTTGCTACAGCTCCCTCACAAACAACACTTTGAACACAATAACCATGGCGACGGCAGCGGCTATGGTATGGGGCGGAACGGGGGTCGGCACCACCATAAACCAGCGGCGGTGACCTCAGGGGACCCCTATGGCCCCATGGATGTGAAGGAATTTTGTCTCCAAGGTCTCAGACCTTTTTCTTGGTTTCCTCCTACAAAAGTGACCGTTATTTTCATAAAAAGCGACAACTGCATAGGCCCCCTACGCAACTGTGACCTTTGGGACATGATCACAGTCTATTACTCGACAACCTGACACTACCTATGATATATGGTGACATTCGATGAGGCGGTTACCGTTCAAACCGTCTAGAACTGTCGGCATGGCTCACCTACGCGGGCACCATGGTTACAGCGATTATCCAACGATGCAGCGGCACAACTTATGAGAGGTGTGGGAATATTATAACAAAAGAGCGAGATGATGCTTCTAATACAACAATATGGTGGTGTTGATGGACATATTGGCGTCTCGTCTCCGTGTGGTGCGGCTGAGGTGACAATCTGGTCATGAGTGGTTTGTGTCAGTAATTATTATTATACAACACGTTGACGTCGAAGGAGGCATTACACCTTGAATGGTGGATGCTGATCCAGAGACTATTGCATGCAACAGTATGATTTTGAGGTGGATATACTTTCCATGGACTGCCACTGCTGTTTTCTTCTGCTGGCACCCTCTCATCATCACTCTCAATACGTACGACGGCTTCAGTGGACACAAAAGCTTACAATATATCTGAGATATCGGGTGACTTCCTAATGAGCTTTAGTAGCAGATGCAATGTGAGAGTCGATAACTATACATCTCTTCGGAAGGATTCGGTAATTTCCATTGTTATCATCGAGGCAAGTAGGCGGCATTCTGTATTAGAGATGAAGCATCAACCTGGAACAATCTGCTATGAAGTAAGAGATGAATAGGGTGACAAACAAACAACGAACAATACATGCAACCGCCGGTAGACGGAATCATTTGGATCTAGGGTGGGCAAATGTTTCTTGAGAAGTACTGCACTGGAGGGTGCATGCGGCAACATTATCTAAGAAGGTTTGTCAGCTAGAAGAAAAGATAGTCTATTTGACGCAACCATGATGCATGTATGTGTCTTCCTGCTGACCCATGCAACAATACTCATTATAATGAGAAATATAACACATAATGTAAAGAGATTAATAATCCTTATATTCATAATAACATTATCTTAGACGCAACCTACACACAAGCACTTGCCTTGTCTTCTACAGAGATTACAGAAGTTTATTGTTGATTCAAGGCTGCAACACTGGATAACAAACAGCACGACGGCTTGCTCCTGAGATATAATGTGGACTCTAGTTCATATATTGATAGTTTAGGAGAGTAATTGCAATAAAATGTGTTGCTGTGTGATGCTATGTCCACACACGAATCTGTTCAAATAAATCAAAATACAACACCCGCAAGACATCGCCTACAAGTGGATCAAAATCAGATACCATGGCGTTATGAACACCCATATCAGCCATCTATATTAATATGATACTGAGATTACTACGGGGGCCTTGTGGAACGTTTATTGCGTTTCCTCGTCGACGTTATTTGACACCTGCAGCAAAATAGACCAAAAATCGATGCCTTAGATATAGCCGCCGATACGTCTGTAGGCTCTCAATTTCATGACTTGCCGAGTACATCAGCGTTTTCTACGTCAAAAACTGATCTAGATCATAGCTTAACAATGCGTTGGAGTCCTAATTGATTGTGCTATGGCATGGCGGCCCACCATGATGGCTGTGATGGGTTGCCGATTTGTGAGATGTGGATGGAAAAAACAGCGCGTGCAGAAAATTGCAAACCGAACTCCCTCCATCCATTTTGATCATAGAGAAATTACTTTGTTTCACGTGAAGGTGAAGATGTCGAAACCACCGCCAAACGAATGGCAAGCCCCCTCGCAAGCGGAGAGGGTGGCACTTGGAACAATGCATTATGGCGCAGCTGCTGGTAATCCACAGCCACAGTTTCTGTCACAACAGCAACCTAATCAATATAATTGGCTGCAGCCAGTGGGTTATTATCTACCAACGTGTCATGTGCAATATCATCCACTGATGCCACAACCACAATCAGATGTCCGCAGTGCCACCGTTGGAAATGGCAATAATGCTGTTCACTTGAATGGCAGTGACAGTCACGGTCACGGCGATGACAATGACATCAATATGGATGAGACGACAACAGACACAGTAGCAGTAGGAGGAACTGGTTGTGAAAATGTTGATGATGATGAAAGCAGTAGTGTCGGAACAGATGACGACGGTATGGAGATGTTACGGGAGGGTCAGGTGTTTGCAGATGTGGCTGCTTTTGACACTGCAGTCACGACATATTGCACACTTCGTAATTATGATGTCAATAGAAGTAGTTCAACAAACAAACGTACTCATGGAGTGTCTGTTGAATACATTAGGTATTACTGTGTTCGTGGCCGCAAATTTAAATCCGCTTCAAAGGGTGGCCCAGATGCACGTAAGAGGACATCTCTAAAGGTTGATTGTGGGTTTAAAATCTGTGGTCGTCGCGCTGCAGGTGGATCCATAAAAATCATCTCACTGGAATTGAACCACACCAACGGATGCAAGGGTGCCGACGAATTAGTTCGAGCTACAAATAAGCAGCTGAGGGGTCGAGAATACTCAAATGTAGCTCTTACTTATCTCCGAAAAGAATGCAAATCTGGTCGATACACCACCGCAAATGTTCAGGATTGGCTAATTGAGCAGGGTATGAATGATGTTACACTAAAAGAGGCAACCAATCTTCGTTACCGTCTCATGAATGATAAGCCTGTGAAAGGGTATGAATATCCCTCCGAAGAAGAAGATGGACAGATGACAGACTATCTCTTCAATCACGACTTGGAAAGTGAAGTGTCTGACGGTGGACAGAAGAGTATTGATGCCTTGGTTTGTGTCCATAAAGGATTGTCTTCACAAATTCCAGGGTATGATTATAGGATGACTACAGACTCAGAGAACCGGTTCTCGGGCACAGCTTGGCAAACAGGCCGAATGAGGAGGCGCCTGCGCGATTATGGAAAGTTAATCTTCGTTGATGATAGCAGAAGTGGAATTAATAAGGACGGTTTCTGTTTTTGGAACGTAGTTGTCATTGATTGTAATGGAAAGGTTCAAACTGTATTGGGTGCAATGACAATGAGCCCCACCAATGAAGCCGTATATTGGGTTCTATCAAGTATGGTACAAATGACACCAGAGGCAGCTGATGTTGTGAAGTGCTTGATGTCCGATCTTGGTAAGAAGTGATTACGGTGGCTATCTATTGTTGCGTAGAAAAGAGATAATTTCTCCAGATTTCCAGCAAGTCGAAGGGGGCAGCAACGACCCCTTCGATGTAATTGATTCCCAATCAGTAACGTTGGTCAGTAATTCTTCAGAATGTGATGAGCATGAGGAGCAGCCGAGATGATACGAAGTTAGAGGAAGCCACTCATTACAGAAAGAAAAGCAGTCAAACAGGATTAAGCCGTGGAATAGCTTGCCCCCAGGACTGCCACCCCTTCCTCCTGAATACTGTCCACTATCGCCCCCCGGAAATCTTAAATAATATCAATAATTTCTTCAGAGAACCTCATCTTTTGCCGCTGTTATCAATAATGCCTGACAGCACAATGATAAATTGACGCTGATAATTAATTAGAAAACGCTGATGCCATAGGAGGAGATCGGGATAAGAGTAGTAGGCCTGTGTGCGGAGTTGTTTTTCGGAAATTATTCAGTAAGTAACAACATTTTTTGTGTAGAGCAGATAAAATAATAGACACTGAATATATACCTGGATTTTTTTCTCGTAACGAGACAGTGTGCTGATAGGATCAATGATGATATGGTAGTAGCATGAAATAATTTTCGTATGAAGTTGGATGGCGTCGTGGCTGTAGGAGATATCTGCCATCATGATTTTGTTGTTATGTGGCGGATCAATGGTGGCGGTTTGCGGTGGTGGCGGTTTGCGGTGGCTCACATTGAGATGCCTGTCCCACCTGGCCACGCCAGGAAGTCGGAAGTACGTAAGGCAGATGTGCCACGTCACCACTTACAATTTGAGTGGTGTGTGCAGTGGTGTGTGTGAAATACGCGTGTGCAGCGTAGCCTCTCTCGAACCCAAAGCCATGGGAACCTCCTACAGTAGCTGTCTTGCCTCCTTGACTCCATGAGGTGGATTTTTTTATGTACGTAGGAATCGCCCAAGAAGCGGTACCAAAGTGGCGCCAACGATCATCGAGCACATCACCACCATGGGATTTCCGCCCGATTAGCGTACTTTACTAAGCATGGTGCTGTTATATAAAAGATATAATGCTCGGAATGTTTATATAGATATATGTGAATGTCTACAGCAGCTTGATATGTACCGATTTTCACATATGATGTAAAATAAAAGCCGATTAGTACACATGAATTTGTATCCTCAACTCCTCATGAGCAACGAACGATGGTGTTATAACAAATATTTCAGCACTATCAACACCAAATAGTGTTGAAATAACGATTATCGAGTTGTATTATGAATGTGTGCATCTTTTTGTTGCATAATAATGATTCATGAGGCCCACAGATCCCTGTTATTCAACACAAACACTTTGTTTGAACATCCATCTCCTATAAGAGAATAAACTTTGTGCATTCCAACGATGTCAGTAGTGATCATATGCAGCTTCATCCGTCGAACATTACTTCATTGAAACCAAAGGGCCTTAACAAGTCGTTGAAGATTACACTTCGATCAATTCAGAAGCTATGTAGCTCCATAACAATATCCTTCTTCGGAGACAATATGTGCACCTATTCCACCCTAATCGAACTTCAAGTCACCATACTAGGACCCTATCTCTTCAAACAAATACAATAGTTGTGTCGTTGTGGTTGTTGTTGTCGGATGATAAGGTTGATTTGAATAATGAAATCATAGGAATTTGTTCGAGGAATGGCCATGTGTTGGGAAATGTTGATACCAGAGCTAGTTCGCCGATGGTAGTGTAGGCAGTGAAATCGGATCTCTGTTGTCAGCTTCACGGCACAAAACGATTCTTAAATATTATTGAGAGCTCTTCTGTCGTGTTTAGTTGTCTCGTCATGATTAGAGGTCGGAATAGAACAATGAATTGGGTGACATTCGATAATAATCAATGATGTGATGTGTAGCGCAGCAATGTTGGTGCCCGGCAGATTGCTATGGCTATATGAAGTCACTAACAATGACCCACACCGACACTAGATGTCTACATGTAGAAGTAGCGGTGAGGATTGGTGGAGAGAGGACGATCTCTTGGTGTTACGGGCGTAGTATCGGACGACACATCGGGAGATTTGCACTTCTTCTGGTTGACTTTTTCTCATGTGACGCTTAGATGGGATTTCAAAAAGTACATTCCGGCACGTAGGCAATATGTTCATGTAGGACTTCAGCTGCAGGTGGATGTACGTGACGGAATGTGGATCTTTATACTTAAGGAGATGCGATTTTTACCGCTATGCCATCAACATGGTGTTTTGGTTCATTTCCTCATGATGTGTGATGATGGTTGTGCATCAAAATTGTGAGTGGAGCAAAAGAGGCGGGATTTTTTGTGAAATATTGTATTTTTCTAAATTCGGCGGAAAGGGAGTACCGTTATCTATCTTGTATGAAATGTACGTGGGAATCCAGATCACGGAGTTGAGGAGGCAAGACAGCTATACGTTCAACAGATCAAAAAGGAAGATGAAGAGGGTTCCCCGCCCTCAGCGAGTCGTGTTCCTCAGTTGGGTGAGGGGTGGGAAACGACATACCAATTCCGACATAAGATTAAGTAGTAGAAAACACTCCAAATTCTCACCTCCACGAGTAAAGTCCACGACACCTCCACGACCTCTTAGTATGATGTACCATCCCACCAACGCAAGCCCATCTATCCAATTCTTGCAACACAGATGGCATATGTATTTAGATTTATTCACTAACCTTCACACTATTATTTCGCCATCAAGATCATTATTTAGTGCATGCCATCCCCTCTTCCCTCTTCGTACTTCAGAAATTCTATTGCAAGGCTCTCCCATCATTGATTTGGCAGCACACCACGTTTACAGTATCTAGCGGGCTCCAACTAATAATATCTAGCGAAGCAGAAGTGTGGCCAAGCGTAGAGGATAGTCGCAAAGTCAAAGACAAACCTAAAGCTATAGGCATGTGGGGTCTCCTTCGAGGCAACAAAAAAGAACCACTGAGGCAGCCACAAAAAGAAAGGAGAGAGCCTCCTCCAACACATCTACACCATCTCATCCACGGATATCGAAACGTTGAGGAAGTTCAAGCTCTGATCGATGAATATCCTGATGCAGCGAAGGCGAAAGATGGATTTGGAAAACTGCCGCTGCATGTTGCCATCGAAAGAGATGCGCGGGCGGATGTGATACAACTGCTTATCAAAGCATATCCTGATGCATTGAAGGAAACAAATAATTATGGAAACCTGCCTCTGCATGTTGCCATCGAAAGAGATGCGCGGGCAGATGTGATACAGCTGCTTATCAAAGCATGCCCTGATGCATTGAAGGAGAAAGATGGATTTGGAAACCTGCCTCTGCATGTTGCCATCGAAAGAGATGCGCGGGCAGATGTGATACAGCTGCTTATCAAAGCATGCCCTGATGCATTGAAGGAGAAAGATGGATTTGGAAAACTGCCGCTGCATGTTGCCATCGAAAAAGGTGCGCCGGCACAGATGTATGTTAACGAATGTCCTGATGCATTGAAGGAAACAGATAATGATGGAAACCTGCCGTTGCATGTTGCCATAAAAAATGCTGCGTCTATGGATATGATACAGCTGCTTGTCAAAGCATATCCTGATGCATTGAAGAAGAAAGATCAAGATGGAAAGTTGCCGCTGCATATTGCCATTTCATACCGTGCGTCTGTGGATGTGATACGGCTGCTTGACAGAAAATATCCGGACGCAGTGAGGGAGAAAGATCAAGATGGAATGCTACCGCTGCATGTTGCCTCGGGGAAAGGCATGCCTAGGAAAGTGGTGCAGCTAATCATTCAATCATATCCTGATGCAGTGAAGGCGAAAAATAAGTGGAACAATCTGCCTCTGCATGTTGCCATCGAAAAAGGTGCGTCTGTGGAAGTGATACAGCTGCTTGTCAAAGAGTATCCTGATGCATTGAAGGAGAAAAATATTAATGAAGTACTCCCGCTGCATGCTGCTACCAGACATGGTGCGTCTTTGGAAGTGATACAGCTGCTTATCAAAGCATGCCCTGATGCATTGAAGGAGAAAGATCAAGATGGAAACTTGCCGCTGCATATTGCCGCCGAAGAAAGTGCGTCGATAGAAATAATACAGCTGTATGTTACCGAATATCCTGATGCAGTGAAGGAGAAAACTAAATATGGAAGCCTGCCGCTGCATAATGCCATCGAAAAAGGTTCTTCGATAGAAGTGATACAGCTACTTGTTACCGAATATCCTGCTGCAGTGAAGGAGAAAACTCAATATGGAAGCCTGCCGCTGCATAATGCCATCGAAAAAGGTTCTTCGATAGAAGTGATACAGCTACTTGTTACCGAATATCCTGCTGCAGTGAAGGAGAAAACTCAATATGGGAACCTGCCTTTGAATGCTGCAATCGAAAAAGCTGCGCCTGTGCAAGTGATACAGCTGCTTGTTAAAGAATATCCTGATGCAGTCGAGGAGAAAGACAGAAAGGGAAGACTGCCGCTGCATATTGCCATCTCATTCCGTGCGTCTGTGGAAGTGATACAGCTGCTTGTCAAAGAATATCCTGATGCAGTCAAGGAGACAGATCAATATGGGAACCTTCCGCTGCATATCGCCATCTCATTTCTTGCGCCGGCGGAAGTGATACAGCTGCTTGTCAACAAATATCCTGGTGCAGCGAAGGAGAAAGATCAAGATGGAAAGTTGCCGCTGCATAGTGCCATCTCATATGCGCCGTTGGAAATGATACAACTGCTGGTCAAAGAGTATCCTGATGCAGTGAAGGAGAAAACTCAAGATGGAAACTTGCCGCTGCATATTGCCATCTCATTTCGTGCGCCGGTGGATGTGGTAAAGCTGCTTATCAACAAATATCCGGACGCAGTGAAGGAGAAAGATATGTTAGGATACCTGCCACTGCATATTGCCATTTCATACCGTGCGTCGGCGCAAGAGATACAGCTGTATGTTACTGCATATCCTGATGCATTGAAGGTGAAAAATCAAGATGGAAACTTGCCGCTGCATATTGCCATAAAAAAAGGTGCGTCGGACGAAGTGATACAGCTGCTTGCCAAAGAATATCCTGATGCATTGAAGGAGAAAGATCAAGATGGAAACTTGCCGCTGCATGTTGCAATCGAAAAAGGTGCGCCGGCGGATGTGATACAGATGTATGTTACCGAATGTCCTGATGCATTGAAGGAAAAAGATAATGATGGAAACCTGCCGTTGCATATTGCCATCAAAAAAGCTGCGTCTATGGATATGATACAGCTGCTTGTCAAAGAATATCCTGATGCATTGAAGGAGAAAGATCAAGATGGAAACCTGCCGCTGCATATTGCCGCCGAAGAAAGTGCGTCGATAGAAGTGATACAGCTGTATGTTACCAAATATCCTGCTGCAGTGAAGGAGAAAACTCAATATGGAAACCTGCCGCTGCATATTGCCGTAAAAAAAGGTGCGTCGGCGGAAGTGATACAACTACTTTTTCAAGAATATCCTGATGCTGTGAAGGAAAAAGATGAAGGTGGAAACCTGCCGATATCTAATCCTCGAATGAAAGAAATATATGACAGGTCCGTTACGGAAGACAAAGATGATTGTATACTCAGCAACGAAAGCACTGAAGAAGGGCATGGAGACGAGGAGAATCTTCATACCCTCTCCAACAGAGGTGGAAGTGGTGAAGCCAAATTCGATTCTACCAATGTTAATGATTCCACAATGGGAGAGATTGCATCTCAAGAGAATATTGATCCTGATTTTGTCCGTCTTCGTAATGCCAAGAGTGAAATGGAACTTATAAGACAAGAACTAAGATACGCCAGCGAGGAGGATGTTGGCATTCTGAAGGCTCGTTTGCTTCAGCTGGCGACATTTGTGTATTCTCACGAAAGACATTCTAATGTTGAAGTTGATGAGCAAGGCAACGAAAGCAACATTGGTGATGACACGGCAGTACGCAGTTCACGTCGTCAAGTACGTATGGATCCAGATTTACTCAGTCGTTTTCGTAATGCCAAGAGTGAAATGGAACTTCTAAGACTAGAACTAAGTGTTGCCAGCGAGGAGGAAGTTGGCATCTTGAAGGCTCGTTTGCTCCAGCTGGCGACATTTGTGTCTCATCACGAAGGACATTATAATGTTGAAGATGATGAGGTCATGTCATCCTTGGAAGATGCTCCTGTTGTAGAAGGTGGAGATGAGGCGGAAGGCGGTCAGAAAGGCGGTCAGAGGACAGCTAAAGATAACGAGGAGGAAGGCAAGGACAACGAGGGCGACGCCAATCGTGACCAAGATGGAGGAGGTGATCAAACGCCAAACCCTGCCGGTAGGGAAGCTGATGATAATGGGGAGCAAGGCCAGAACCAGAACGACACTATTGACCAAGGCGGGGGGGGTGCCCAACCGCCACAGGGTGGACCGGTGGGAAACGCAGGGAGGAACCTTCATTGCAACTGTCAAGGGAGATACAAGTTATTCGACAATTATTTCAATGTCGGCATCAATGATTATGTAGGAGATTTGACCCAATTGCAAAACTTGGGTACCTTCGACGAAAGGTTATTGGTTCCTGCGCTCTTTTACCTTGCAGGTGTAACGAGAGAACCAGGGCATGTTTTCGGAACAGCAGTGAATGCTCCTGAGATGATAAATTTGTCATTGTTGCTAAGGAAGCTGCGAGGTCACAAATACAACATTTATGAATGCAGTCTTCTGGCACTAGGTGATCTTCGTCAATGGGAAGACGGCTCAGTTTTGAGTCTTCTGGCACAACATTCGGCTGTTTTATGGAAAGCATTGCTTGCCCTTTTTCTCCAGGTCGCGCTATTGTATGTTCTGATGTTTCACAATATCTCTACACATGTCAGTAACAGCGGTACTTTGTGGCTCAATGATGGATATAAAATCTCCGTTGTCGTTGCAACAACTTTTTTCTTCGTAAGCCGTGTTAAAGCGGAACATCGAAATGCAAAAAATTTTCGGTCCGTATTCGAAAGAAGCACCAATATTCTTGGAAGAGGCACCCCTACCCTTAAGAAAATCCGAAAGGTGCTGCTGAGGATTAACATCTTTGTTAATGGGTTTCTAGGTCTTGGTGGTTTGATTGTCGCCTTCAACGTTTATTTTCTGCTGCGTCAAGCCTCTGTAAATGACGCGATGGTCAATAGCCTGTCGCTCTTTTTCATCCTTGAAATGGATGATTTGATGGCACCGAGTTGGGATGACCATGAATTGAGTTCTTACATTTCTATCAATGTATTTGACTATGTTGTGACATGTTCATTGGATCTTCAGCAAAATCCAACACCAGTATATTATAGGACTGTTAGAGTCGAAATCACGAACTCTAACGTCACACAAGTGGGCACCAGGGAGACGATCAGGCCTGGTAATAACGAAGATTATTTTCGCCTATTGGACAGTAATGATCAGGTCTTGATGAACACGGGCGGCGATTCGGTTATAGCATTATCCTGGAAAAGGATTACTGACGAAGTAGAAGTAGTGGTGAGATTTCAAATTAGTGGAGTTAGGGCACGTGACTTCTCCACGGCACGTGACTTTTTTGATTGCATCAAAGACTTTCATTGTGTAAAGAGAACGTCGGGACAGAAGAATCTGTTGCCCCTTCCAGTCAGAAATCTGGCGATGGGATAAATTCTGTACAGACTTTTAGGGAGAAATCCTTCAAAATGCCTAACTGTGTACTGAAAATCAGGATGAACCCTGGTTGTGGAGCTGACTTCTACATAGTAATCCTAATAATTTCTGTATCTATACATTTCAACAATTCTCATCTGTCATAATGGACAGTTGACAACTGCACCATCAATTCCATTCCTTTGATATATACAACTCTGGATGAATAAGGAAGAAATGTCCGCAACAAGGATCCCTACCGAGTCAGCGACACTCGCACTACTGAGAGCAAACTCTCGCAACTCTGTTGGCATGTCTGCATTGATTCTATTATAGCCTTGAACGTAGACTCCACCACCCAGTAACCCCACGACAAAGCATAGAAGTAACAACGAGTAATCATACCAAAAGTGATGAACGCTGATACTCCAAAAGATACACAAGTTGACCAGCTGCAACATTGGCATCACCCATAGCATTGTCAATGACACAGTGAGCAGATTTCCAGACGATCTGGAAACAAAGACGCCTACCTGGTAGGTCCAATTCGCGTAGTGATAAAATTGAGATCTAGCCGATGTTGATGTTACAGGAAAACCTATCGCTGGCCACACTCCTGCTTGCTAGAGTATTGTTCATGTTAGAGATAGACAACATATGTACTCGCGAGAACTACAGAAAGCAACCTCGCAATGACTTACCATCATGTATTCGGTCATGTAGACGAAGAAGAGAGGAATCATATACGGCCATAGAGAAAACACAGTTTGGAAACGTTCCCACGCTGTCATTTGATGGACTGATTTCGTTGCCGTAGTTGTCGATGCGGATGAGTACTGTGATAACAGTGTAGGAGAACCATTTTCCTCCTCCCCATCTTGTAGTTGCATCACCATTTCCAACGATGATCGTTGTTCATTCAACTCTTCCACTCCATCTGCTTCCGTTGACAATGATGCACACCTCTCACCCTCCAATCTATGTCGTGACGCTGCTTCTTCCAACCGAATATCCATCTCATACAACCCTGTAAAATAAATACGATAATATACCATGGCAAATAATATCGCACTCCAAACAATGTAACTCAGCCCCCACCCGAAAAGTTCTGCGAGGAGTGATTTGTAGGCATAGCCGACTATTCCGGCAAGACCTGTCCCGGAGGCAAAGGCTGTGATGCATTTTCGTTGTTGTTTTTCAGTTTTCATTAGTGTAGCTGAAGAGGAGGATTGTTCATTGTTGTTTGCATGTGTGTTGTTGTGTTCTTCTTCATGTGCAAAAAGTCCTTCAGTCGATATCGTCATCAGACTCGAATCGAACATTGTTATCATTATCAACTGCAGAGTACGAATCCATCGACGATGACGATGCGGAAGTTGAAGAAAGTTTTGGAAGCAAACTACCATCAAACTTTCCAGCAAGTGCCAATAAAGACGCTTCACCCAAGCTACATTGGAATGACATGAATGATACCCCCAGCAATTCTAGCACAAGACCATATTGCGCTAGAGTATTATCATTTGCTGCATTATTACCATCATTCTCATCACCATCACCATCACTGCTTGACGACAATTCATCATTAAACAAGCCACCCAAACCAACCAATAAGCACGCCAACCCCATCGCCAAACTAGCCATCTTTATCCGTCTCCTATAACTCACTCTATGAAACCAACACGGAGCAGTCATCCTTGGCCAACAGGCCGGGCAATTGATTGGCTAAAAAGACGAGTGCGACACCCCCGCTGGAGATGTTGGTGGCGCATGCTAGCATGAGGACCCAGGGTGCGTTGTTGAGGAGGCCGAGGAGCCAGAAGGATTGGATTGCGAGTTTTGTATCGTCATTATTATCATTAGTTTGAGTTGTGGCGGTGTTTCTATTGTTTGTCATGGCGATATTATGTGGCCGTGTCAATTGTTAACATATGCAGTATCACAAACGTGTTCTGCAGCTCAGAGCTCGTGGACGCCTTCACTTTTCAACTTTAGCTCTTCAGTTGCTACTCTATTCGCATCCAGTCTCTCCGAAGAATCACTGACGGTTATTGTGTTAGAGACGCAGCTTGCGGACGCCTACCTCCAGCTCTTCAGTGCCAGTAATTACCTATCATACCGCAGAACTTGTGTCGATGTCGTCATTGCGATCTGCTCTTGCAAAAATTGGCTGAAAATTGGTCTCGTCTCAGAGCGGGGGCGTAGGTGCCCTCTTGCCCCCAAACAAGAGGAATTCGCCCCAAGACAAGCGTTTTTCTTGATGAATAGTAGTACTTTACATATCTGTTTGGAGAAGCGAATAACGAAGCCAAAATATGAGAGCAAGCCCTCTATCCCGAAACAATGCTACGTCAGAGCAGATGAGAGGCGGTACCATAGCATGGATGGTATCTCATTGCATTATTCAGCGTTCACATTCAGTGGCTCGATAAATCCAATCCTCCGAAGACGATGAGGTAATAAGCAAAAGCGCTACACTCGATACATTTTCTTACTAGAGCGCAGCAAGACTCCTCCAGCATCAGATCGCGCCGATGCTTCCTCCTCGATAGCACATCTTGTGCAATACTTCTCGTGTAAACATGAAGCGGCAACTGCTGCCGATGATGTCTCTTCCTCCATGACATTTTCGGATCCTCTTTATCTCGCTAGGCATTTTCATATTGGGATAGGTAAAGACGGCGACAATAGCAGTACGAAAGCACGTCCATCGGCGCCAATTGAATTACTAATACCAGAAACACGGGTTGGTTTGTATACATATCAGCTTCGAGTAGTGTTGAAGAACTTTGCACAACTGAAAAAAGACGGTAGCACAGCATCGTCAGCTGCTGCTAATACAGAATCAGTACTTATTGATGGATCAACTCGACAATCTACTTTTATCTCCACCGTCCTTGGTTAAATCAACAGATCCGAAAGTAAGAAGAGGAGATTCATACAACTTGGTCGGCAGCTGGGCAGAAGCTTGTTGCGAAGATTATCTGCTCATTGAGTTTGTATCCGTAATTTGTCGCACACATTGTATCCTTTCTTTCCTTTCATTCAATCTTTGTCTCATTCCAGAGCTTTTCTCTCCAGAGTATAAGATCTCATCAGTAGCCTTCGCTTTCTTTATGTCCTTTTTTAATGCATTCTCAAACACTAAGGAATGAGCGTGATTGATAGTTCTGCCAGTATCATCTAGTACGAAGCAATTTCAGCATTTCCTTTACGACCAAATCCTCGTCCGTCTTCCTTTTTGCGTATGTGTAATATCTTCTGTATCACGATGAAGCCGTCGCATTTCCGCCTCGATATCCGGACGCGTGAAAGAGAAAGATAATTATGGTAGACTACCATACCTCTTCATATTAAGCTTGCACTTTAGCAATGGATGAGGAGCAAAACAGATAATTTTGATCAGATCAATACAATCCTAATCTTCAACAATTACAACTCTCTAGCTAGAAGTAATATCTAGAATTAATATACTTAACAGAAATTTTAATAGAAGTACATTTCAACACATTTTCTTTCAAGTTGTGCGAGCAAAGGGATAGGCAGGCACACTTTCAAGAGCTTCAATCATGGCTTCACGAGAGCCATCCACACCCAAGCCGACCTCTGCAAGCTTCATCCTTAGCTCATTCACACTCAATACAGAGAGGCTACCATCATTTTCTTCTTCGCTGCCTTTTGCCTTCCTGCAAAAGGCGGCGAAAACATCCTTCAAGACAGATCCGGGCACACCGTCATATGAAAGTTTCTGGGAGGCAACTTTATTCTCCACGAGGAAATCCACAACTACTTCCTTGAGGAGAGCAAGGTTGAGTGCATCAGCATATAGCAACATGTCAATCGCATTGTCAATCGTGATTTCGTTTGATTTGATATATATAAGCCGCCTCGGCCTCCAACTTTAGATTGATCATGTCATACTTATTTGCAGCATCGATGATATCTTTGGCGTGAGCGATGAGATCTTCCTCCGCAACGTCCCCCCCGTATACATAGTACAATAAGTGGTGAAAGATGGTTGGCTTGACTTCGGGGATTGATACTGTCGTGATCTTCTCGTCATTTGAGGTGACAAGAGAGGCAAGCATGGGGGCACATCCTTGTAAGATACTCAAGTGAGCGTAGAATGTACTGGACGCTGCATCATCTCCAACGTCAACTTCTTCATCTTCATGTGCGTCCGCACAGTTGACTTCAAAGCGCACATCTGCTGTCTCCTCGTCGAGGAACATTTTCCTAATCATGCTACTCGTAGGGTTGCTTGGAATGAATGGAGAAGGAGAAGCAACGCCGAGGCCGTTCTCGTTCTTTGGGGCAACGACGATTGCCAAGGTGCCATCATCATCAAGGATGTTATTTGATGGATCCAAGATGATTGAGCGGGCGCAGATCCTGTGCCATACTGTGCCAAGAGTCATCTCCTTCGTGAACTTCACGTTTTGATGCTTGTCGAGAATGGACACTTGAAATGAAGGCGAGCCGAATTGCTCCAGGGGACGCAGTTGCTCTATCCGTTGCCATAGGGATAAAGACCATTCTTCCTTTGTGATCTGTGTACATTTCACGCACTTTCTCTCTCATGATCTTATCTTGCTTTGAAGGACTCAATGAGAGCGTCGCCAACAAGCTGAGGATTCATCCCTCTTGTCGGCGGGAAGAGAATCGAGATAGTCTTTACTGATGATAGCCATTTTTTCTGCGATAGATAGGCGGTGTCGGTGCGAGGCGAGGAGCTGCTTATTTGCGAATGGTAGTGCTACTCTCGCTCTTGACAGAGTGTTATGATGTACGCTGGATGGAATGAATGCACTCAGCTATGGCTAGGTACTTTCACTTAGTGGCGGAGTGATGATGAAAAGAATGTATCTAACTTATGTATCTATCCTTTTCCCCCTTTTTGACATCTTCCTTTGAGCGAGAAAAGAATGATTCTTTTAGCATCTTATTCAGGGCCTTTTGGAGCGGCGTTGCGTCCATTCAAGAAAGAAACTTTACGTTTTGATGCTTGTCAAGGATGGACACTTGCAATGAAGGCGAGCTGAATTGCTCCAAGGGACGCTGTTGCTGTAGGGATATTGCTAGAAATGCCACACCCTCTGGATCCGTGTCTAATTGATTATAACCACCAGGATAAATATTAAAGTTGAACGGATTACTCCCATAATATGTGAATTCAGGCGACTGATGCATTTGCTAGTTACGAAAGAAAAGTCCCTTCCGAAAGGAAGGTCGGCGAACCGATGAAATAGAATCTTGACATCATCCCCAGAGCGGGTGTATTCCCCCACATCTAGTGTTAATGCGGGCCGATGATAGAGTTTGGGCGACATCTTTATCAATATTGATTGAATGTGATGATTGCTCCTCACTCTCTCAATAATGAAAGAGCTGTTTCTCTCAACAATGAAAGAGCCGTTGCTTGTGAAACGACTTCTGAACGAAGAGAGGATCGAGGAAGGAACCCGACTCAACTCGCTGAGGGGGGAAACCCTTTTCATCCCTTTTTATTCCCCCTCATCCTCTTACCTACACACTAAAAGATAAGATGACAAAAGGGGGTTGGAAGGGCTCCCCCCTCAGCGAGCATTTGAGTCGGGTTTTTCTTCCTCGATCCTCACCTGCTCACAAGCGCAACGGCTCTTTCATTACAGAGAGAGGACGAGCAATCATCACATTGAATCAATATTGGTAAAGATGTCGTCCAACGCCCTATGATCAGCATGCAACAACATTAGTGTTGAGGGGGAATCACTTCCCATTTAGGAACCCCGATGTGCGCTTTGAAGTCAGCTCTGCGGACGTACAAACAGGCTATGGGAATGGAGCTACATCCTCGCCTGTTACATTCTATGCTCATCGCTTCATTCTCGAGGCATTTGCGCCGAAGCTTGCTTCTCTATTTTTCTCGCAAGACGAGGAGGTTGCAACAGCAACAATCACCAATGTCAAGCCAACTATCTTTCGTCACTTATTGTATTATGTATATGGGGGGAACGTTGCGGAGGAAGAGCTAAACGCTCACGCCAAAGATATCATTAATGCTGCAGATAAGTATGACATGATCAATCTCAAGTCGGAGGCCGAGGTAGCTTACATCAAAACAACCAAAATCACGATGGACAATGTTCTTGACATGTTGCGTTATGCTGATGCACTCAACCTTCCTCGTCTCAAGGAAGCAGTCGTGGAGAATAAAGATGATTGGGCTGCCCTTCGCAAGAAGATGACGGCTGTCCGTTTCTGGAAATGTGACTATTGTGCTGAATGTTTCCGCAGTTTTGCCGCTGCATACGTTCATGAAAATTGGTGCAAATCAGTCACCGACCTCAACTATTATCATGCGACCAAGATGGACTCTGACCAGATCGTCGCAAAATTTAGTCTTTCTGAAACCCTGGAAGGTTGGAAAAGTGACTTTGAATATGTCAGGCAGATGTTGAATGACTTAATGCTGCCCGGCACCCGTCGTGCTCATGCCATTCGGCTACTCAAAAGGGTGCAAAATCGGGAGGATTATAATGACTTCCGGAAAAGTGTCGAAGCTCAAGTAACCCTCCGAGAAGGTGTCATTAGTGAAACTAATGGGCAGATCGCTCGTCTTCAAGGTTGTCTGGATGAAGGAGCACGGCGTAAAGTTGTTGATAACTTGATTGGTGATCGCAGAGAAAGGAAGGATGAAGAAGTTCGCAGCATTGAAGAAGATTATCGTAACGAGGTTGCACTCGCGGAAGCTAAGAAAAATAGACGACTTGCTAAGGTCGAAGCAAAATATAATGCTGAGGAAATTGAGCAGGAATACAATGAAAAGAGTTGTGTGAGGAAGTGGAAGAGTAATCTCGAAGATCTCAGAGACGATTTGGGCGAGCACCAGCAAGAAATGATTGCAAGCCTGACTGAAGTGAAGGCGCATCTCCATCTCTTTCAAAGTACCTTCAAGTTAACCGAGTTCCTCAAAGACAACTCTCAGTGGAACAGCGCTACTCAACTTCACGACCTTGAATGGAATCCGCAACTAATGCAACAATATGAACAGGATCTCGAGATGCTTTCTCACGTTCACTCCTTGTTACAAAACAAACAGTGGGACGAATTGGCGCAAATCGTCTGGGAGAGCTAGAGATTGATACCACTTTACCTCATTTGCCAATGCCCATGGTGACTTTCGACGTGTTGTCTGTTTGTGCTTCATTTGACACTATCATAGACGGGATTACAATAAATACTTAGATATACCTATTTTGAAAGCTATTACGCTACAGCCTCGTAGCTGAAGAGTTGCTAGCTCTACTCCTACATCTTACGTCCTCATCCATCGTGTGTAAGTATTGCCACCAATATGGCAAACAGGAGCTTCTATCGTGCCCATTCGACTTGTAGGACATATCTTCGGAAGAGATCATTTGTTGCGGCAACGCTACAGCCTCGTAGCTTACCTGATGATGCCCGATTTGGGAGAGTTGCTAGCTCTACTCCTACATCTTACGTCCTCATCCATCGTGTGTAAGTATTGCCACCAATATGGCAAACAGGAGCTGCTAGCGTACCCATTCAGCTTGGCACGGATAGTAGGGAAGGACAACTTCGGCTTCATCAGGAATGAACCAATCAAATGACAACGTCAACTCTTTAATCGTTCATATCTGCCCAGATGGCTCCAGAAGCAAAGAACTAACTTTCGTCAAAGAGCAATATGTATGCATATGTCGCATCTCCAATTGCTAGAGCACACCCGGGAGATTGGATTGGCCTTCAACAGCATGTTGGAAACGACTATTATTCTGTGCAAGCAGTCCTTATTTGACGTTCCGGTGATATTCGAAGGTGATCACATGACAATTAGATAGATAGATTATTTTAGTCACTAACAAGCCAGAATAAGTATTGGTGGAACAACTTGACAAGCGTCTTCCGCCTCCACCGAGACAATAGACGTTGCCTCCGTATGTGTATTTGATTGTTGCGACGACAATGATCCATTTACAAAGCGGACGTCGCACACTGGAGCTGACTCAGTCAAAACCCAATATTCCAGAGCTTTTCTCTCCAGAGCATTAGACCTCATCAGTAGCCTTTGCTTTCTTTATGTCCTCTTTTAATGCATTCTTAATCACCAAGGAATGAGCGTGATTGCTAGTTCTGCCTGTATCATCTGGTACGAAGCATTTTCAGCATTTCCTTTATGACCAAATCCTCGTCCGTCTTCCATTTTGCGTATGTGTAATATCCTGTATATCTCGATGAAGCCATCGCATTTCCGCCTCTATATCCAGACGCTTGAAAGAGAAAGATAATTATGGCAGACTACCTCTTCATATTGTCATCGAAAAAGGTGCTTCAAAAGAAGTGATAAAGCCAAGCTTCACCTGTCCTTGCACTGCTGAACAGATAATTATGAACAGATCAATTCAATCCTAATCGTTTAAAAGTACAACTCTCTATTCATAGAAGGCACATAAGTTGCGCGAGCAAAGGGATCGGTAGGCACACTTTCAAGAGCTTCAATCATGGCTTCACGAGAGCCATCCACACCCAAACCGACCTCTGCAAGCTTCATCCTTAGCTCATTCACACTCAATACAGAGAGGCCACCATCATTTTCTTCTTCGCTGCCTTTCGCCTTCCTGCAAAAGGCGGCGAAAACATCATTCAAGACACTTCCGGGCACACCGTCATATGAAGGCAAGACAAGCTGCAGCTGGATGTTTGTTGACAAGCAGCTGTTCAGTTCCACCGACGCACCATATCAAGCTTGCATGAAGAGGGAGCAGAACAGATAATTATGATCCGATCAATTCAATCCTAATCTTTAAGAATTACAACTCTCTATGCATAGAAGTACATTTCAACACATTTTCTTTCAAGTTGTGCGAGCAAAGGGATGGGCAGGCACACTTTCAAGAGCTTCAATCATGGCTTCACGAGAGCCATCCACACCCAAACCGACCTCTGCAAGCTTCATCCTTAGCTCATTCACACTCAATACAGAGAGGCCACCATCATTTTCTTCTTCGCTGCCTTTCGCCTTCCTGCAAAAGGCGGCGAAAACATCATTCAAGACACTTCCGGGCACACCGTCATATGAAAGTTTCTGGGAGGCAACTTTATTCTCCACGAGGAAATCCACAACTACTTCCTTGAGGAGAGCAAGGTTGAGTGCATCAGCATATAGCAACATGTCAATCGCATTGTCAATCGTGATTTCGTTTGATTTGATGTAAGCCGCCTCGGCCGCCAACTTAGATTGACGATGCCATACTTGTTTGCAGCATCGATGATATCTTTGGCGTGAGCGATTAGCTCTTCCTCTTCAACGTCCCCCCCGTATAAATAGTACAATAAGTGGTGAAAGACAGCTGGCTTTACATCGGTGATTGATGCTGTTGCAATCTCATCGTCTTGCGAGGTGACAAGAGAGGCAAGCATGTATCCTTTTAACATCGCACTGTGAGCGAAGAATGTACTGGTCGCTATATCATATCCAACGTCGACGTCTTCATCTTCATGTGCGTCCGCACTGCTGACTTCAAAGCGCACATCGGCTGTCTCCTCGCGGAGGAAATAGTTGGTAATAACGCCTCTTGTAATAGGGTTGCTTGGAATGAATGGAGGAGGAGAAGCATTGCCGAGGCCGTTCTCGCTCTTCAGGGCAACGACGATCGCCAAGGTGCCGTTGTCATCAAGGATGTTATTTGATGGATCCAAGATAATCGAGCGGGCGCAGATTTTGTGCCATACTCTGCCGTAAATCATCTCCTCCGTGAACTTTACGTTTTGATGCTTGTCAAGGATGGACACTTGAAATGATGGCCAGCAGACTGCCCCAAAGGGAACTTGTAGGGATAGTGCTAGAAATCTCTCTCCCTCTTGAACATTTTCTAGACTATAACCACCAGGATAAATAGTAATACGCATCGAAGTACTTCCGTACTTGAATACAGGCAAAAATTCGCCACAACTGTAACTGTAACGATGACTACGCTCGGCGAACTGATGATCATTAATCGAAGTACTTCCGTACTGGAATACAGGCGACTGAGTGAATCCGCCACATCTGTAATTTAGCCGGGCGAACCGATGAAATAGAATCTTGACATCGTTCCCAGAGGGGGTGTCAGTGTACACCCCTACATTATTATATTCATATTCGCGCAGACGACGACCCAGATGATAGACTTTGGGCGGCATCTTTATCAATATTGATTCAGTGTGATGATTGCTCCTCACTCTCTCAACAATGAAAGAGCCATTGCTTGTGAAACAACAACTTCATGAACGAAGAGAGGATCGAGGAGGGAAACCCGACTAAAGCTCGCTGAGCAGGGTGTAGGTACGTGATACCTATCCTTTTCCCCCTTTTCGACATCTTCCTTTGAGTAAGAAAAGAACGATTCTTTTAGAATCTTATTCAGGGCCTTTTGGAGCGGCGTTGCGTCCATTCAAGAAACCAGCCAGGGAGCCATTCATTTTTTCACAGTTCACAGTTTTGAGGCTTTTTGTTCTTTAGAAACATCCATAACATACACCTTCACTACACCACCGCCACCATGCCCAAGAACAAACGTATCCGCCGCTCCGACCCCACAGCCCTATCCTCGGCACCCTACTCTCTCAGCATTACCAATAAAAATGATGCAACAAACAACTCACGCAGCGCTAAACCAGAAGGAGCCTCCAACCTAGTCGCCCCCAACACCTCCTTAGGACAACACTTTCTCAAAAACCCCGCAGTCGTCACCGCTATTGTTGCTAAAGCCGCCTTAAAATCTACCGATACTGTATTAGAAATTGGACCGGGAACGGGAAATATGACTATACCGCTATTACAACAATCGAAGAATGTTGTGGCTATTGAATATGATACAAGAATGGTGAGGGAGGTGCTCAAACGTGTCGAGGGCACTGAGAATGAAAGGAAACTCAAAGTTATTCAAGGTGATGCTATCAAAACCCGCTTCCCCTTCTTTGACGTTTGTGTCGCCAATGTCCCGTATCAAATCTCCTCGGCACTAGTGTTCAAACTACTAAGTCACCGACCCATGTTCCGATGTGCCGTAATGATGTTCCAAGAAGAATTTGCACTGCGATTAACTGCTCGACCGGGTGAGGCATTGTATTGTCGACTGAGTGTGAATTGTCAATTGTTGGCGAAAGTCGATCAGTTGATGAAGGTGGGGAGGAATAACTTTCGACCGCCGCCCGAAGGTGGAGAGTCGGGTTGTTAGGATTGAATTGAGGAATCCTCCGCCTCCGGTGAATTTTACAGAGTGGGATGGTATGGTGAGTGGTGAAGTGGAGTGATTGAGTGATTTAGATTATTGGATTGTGTTTTGTATGCATATTTGAAAGCTAGCATGTGTATCTCCATCTAACCATGTAACTTCATTCAACCTATATACACAGATTCGTCTACTCTTCAATCGTAAAAACAAAACACTCCGTTCCGTCCTAATGACCAAACCAACCATCAAAATGCTAAATGAAAACATGAGAACACAACGTGCACTCAACAACAATAACAACACTAATGCCATGGCAGATGACGACGAAAAGGGAGCCGAAGAAATAATAGAAGAGGTGGTAGGAATGGAACAATGGAAGGATAAGCGTGCGAATAAACTTGATTTGGATGACTTCTTGGCGCTGTTGGCTGAGTTTAACAAGAGGGGTGTCCATTTTGCTTAATGAGGTGTGGAAGTATGGTGTCAATGGAATGGAGATTGAATAATGATGAGAATGTAATTTAGATTTTGATACAACTGCAATACCAACAAGACTGTGTATAGCGCTTGAGAACGACAGTTTCATCAGTGATACTATTGCATCTCTCTTTATCTCTCTCCTCATCTAATCTGACACAGGAGTCTTACAAATAGGACACACTCCATTCTGACGCAACCACTGATCAATACACTTCTCATGAAACCCATGCAAACACGGCAAACACTTCCTCCTCTCTCCACCTTCAAAATCCTCCAAACAAATATTACACGTACGTTTATCCTCCGGCAATTCCGTCTGTGGATTGGTCAATTGATTGACGGGTAACGACGAAATGGTCGATGCTGATGCACCCAAATTGCGATTTTCAGATCCATCTCCAAGCATTTCGAGTAGTTGTTGATAGTTCGTTGGATCAATACCCAGGTTTGTCATACTGGAGAAAGCAGCAGCAGCGGCAGCAGCTGTGTTCATTCGATGACGATATCCAAATCGTCGAGCCAAGTAGGACAGATACCCACCCTCGTCATCACTACTATCTTCACTATCACTGTAACCAGCAGTAAACGCAGCATGAGCAGCCAAAGAAGTGCTCCGAGCACTTGTTCTCCCCCTTGCCACTGTCGAAGAAGCTGCAGCAGCAGCAGCAGCTGCTGCTGCACCATTATCCCCTCCATCAGGTGATGATAGCAAATCAATCACTTCTCTATTTCCATCATCATTATGATTTCTTGGTTGATTATTTCGCGGACGGCCATTGCTACTAGCTTGCATTGTTCGCCGTGGACGCATTAGACCCCGAGCAATTGCTTCATTCATGTTTATTTCGTCATCATCATCATCATCATCGCCTGAGGAGGGCAAGAACCCTCTGGATCTTGAAGTAGTAGCCGCTGCACTGCCATTAGTATGCCAATCATCATCATCATTGCTATCAGCACCCCCCTCATTTCGACGTCTCTTTCGAGCAAGGCGGGGACTACTGCGTCGATTATCCTGGTTGCTTTCATTATTGTTGTTATTATTAGTTGTTTCATCCTCAGAGGAGGAGGACGCGGCTAGATCGATCACTTCGCCGGTGCTTTTGAATGACATATTTTTACTATTGATGGATTGCAATGCTTATTATTCAAGAATAGTATGCGGTAGACGATTTATTATTGCTTTGTTGCGGTTGTCGAGATGTTATTGTAGAGGATAAGCTTTGGCTACTAGATAATAGACGTTTGTGCGACATGGGATTTTATGATGACTGAAATAATTATTTGATTGACTGCGCTTGATCGTTCGTCGCTCGTCTGCGGGCAGCCGTTGATTGTGGAGACGGTTGAACAGTGGTGGATGCATGCAGAGTCCCTAACAATTCGTTGCGTTGTGGTGCAACAAACAATGGTATGCTTGGCCGATGTCGGAAGATGTTGCGTGAGGTGTTGATGTTGAACGTGATAAAATACTGAAATGACTCGTGACACTCAACAAAATTCAAACAGAGACACCCAACCAACCTCAACCAAGGCATGCAGAGATAATATGGATAGATCGGTACAGTAGCCTTGCAAGACAACATATTCCAATATAAAAGTAATGTAATAGTATTCTTTAGTTTAGTGTCTACAACAACTCACAATGACAATGAAACAGTAGGCAAATGAAAGCAGGCACGGCAATACACGCCGCTCAAACAAAAGGCAAATGATGAAGTGGATGTTTCTTTGGTTCAAAAGGGCGGATTTTAGAAAATCCTGTAGTTTTGTTTATTCTCCTCCATAGGAAGAGATGTGTTCGTCGCAAAAGCTATCCAAAATCGACAACTTAGGCAGAAGAGAACTTGGTAACAGCCTTGGTTCCCTCAGAAACAGCATGCTTGGCAAGTTCTCCGGGGAGCATCAAACGGACAGCAGTCTGAATCTCACGTGAGGAAAGAGTCGCCTTCTTGTTGTAGGTGGCAAGCTTTCCAGCCTCAGAGGCAATACGCTCAAAGATATCATTAATGAAGGAGTTCATGATGGACATACCCTTCTTGGAGATACCAGTGTCGGGGTGGACTTGCTTGAGCACCTTGTAGATGTAGGTGGAGTAGGATTCGACACGCTTCTTGCTGCGCTTCTTGGTGTCGCCTGGAGGCTTTCTTGGCAGCCTTGGAGGGAGCCTTCTTGGAGGGGGTCTTGGCCATGATGGAAATGAAGTAGAAGAGTTGTGGATGGGATCGGTAATTCGATTTTATGAGTTGAGTTGGTGAAGGTGTGGGCCGCCGAGGAAGTTGATGAGCCGTGAAGAATTTTGGCTCTTGAAAATGATTTTGGAACAGAGAAAGGTCGTAGTATGATTCTACGGGGGAAGTCTACGACCCGCGCTGTAGGAATTCAACGCTAATGGGCACTTTTGTTACCAAAAAGCAACCTTTCAAGTCAAAACGTTTGTTTAAATTTACGGCGCGATTTGACTCGACACCGTCATTTGAATCAAAATCATCTGGCCAAGCTCACACACTGCTCTCATAAAATCGAATTACCGATCACACCACATCAACTACCAACCACTACACTATCAACCATGTCTGGAAAAGGAAAAGGAGGCCGCGGCGAAAAGAAGAGCACCAGCTCCTCCGCCAAGGCTGGATTACAGTTCCCCGTCGGTCGTATCGGCCGTTACCTCCGTCAGGGCAAGTACGCCACCCGTATGGGAGCCGGTGCCCCCGTCTACCTCGCCGCCGTCCTCGAGTACCTTTGTGCCGAGATCCTCGAGCTTGCTGGTAACGCCGCCCGTGACAACAAGAAGGCTCGTATTGTGCCCCGTCATATCACCCTTGCCGTTAAGAACGATGAGGAGTTGAACAAGTTGCTTGGAGGTGTTACCATTGCTTCCGGTGGTGTCCTTCCCAACATCCATGCTGTTCTTCTCCCCAAGAAGTCTGGCAAATAAATTATTGCTGATTGATTCACTTCATGCTGAACAATAGCACGAGTATATGATGTAACAATCATTGCTCAAACCAACTACAGGATTTTCTAAAATCCGCCCTTTGAACCAAAGAAAGAACCAATCTATTGTATGCCTATCTTGCGTCATGTCTTGTTTCTAATCTGCCGTTATCTCGTTGCTAGGGATTGTTGCGTAATAGTGTATGTAAATCTAAAATAAAACTTTGCTATCGTAGACTTACCATTCGACGTTGTTTTGAACGGCACCCCTTCGCACAAGCATCCGTGCCGTCATCTACTGAATTCTCACTGCACTCAATAGAGGGTCGGCTCTCTCTCTAGATAGAGGCCAGCATAACAACAGATCTATTGTAGACCTATTGTATCGGTTGACAAAGCAGCATTTGAGTTCGTCATCTTCTCTCTCAAAAAGTAGTAACACTTATGTCGAGAGGCGGCAGCGCATCAGCAGATAGATAGAGGGATGATGGTGTTGAAAGCAAACACAGATAGAATGAAGTTCAAGATAAACAGGTACACTAACTTTTATCATGAAATTTATTGAGGATATTCACAACGAAGAGTCCTTGGTTATTACCATTACAACATACACTAATCTTGATCTTGTCAAATGCCACAAAGCAGCTAATACATTGCATCGTCACATGAGATACATTTAAAAGTGACAACAAAATCAAATGATCACGAAAATAGTTACTCCTAATTATATAGTTACATTACACAATACACGCGCTCACAACTGCCGAAGCAATTCGTAAGCTCTTTAGCATCACAAATATAAAGCGTCGAAGAACAACACACACTGGCTGGGTCAAAGTCATATGCTGAACACTTATTCCTTGGTAGTTGTCTTCTTCTTGGTAGCAGACTGTGGCATAGAAAGTAAACGATCGTATAAGGGTCAGATTTATATAAGATTGACAATCGATAACAAAACAAAGTATGCAAAATGACACTAACCTTCTTCTTATCTCCAGCCTTCTTCTTTGTTTCAGTTTTCTTCGTCTCTGTCTTCTTGGCTGCGGGCTTCTTCTTCGTCTCAGTCTTCTTCTTGGGTGCGGTCTTCTTCTTAGGGGCCTAATGGAGGAAGCAAGGATGTGAACTGTTAGTTACATGGAATAATACAATGGCGCAGGTTGAATTTGAAACTATTAGGGTACACTCACAGCCTTCTTCTTGGGGGCGGTCTTCTTCTTAGGTGCTGGCTTCTTCTTGGGAGCTGGCTTCTTCTTTGGAGCAGCCTTCTTCTTAGCGGCAGTCTTGGCAGGCCGGGCTGAGCTTGTACGAAGCCTTCACCTTGATGAAAACACCAGAGGCGACACCGTCCTTCAAGGCCTTCAAGAACATTCCGTTGAGCCACTTCTTGTCGCCCATCTCAGCTTGCATGTGCTTCTTGATGGCAATAGAGGAGGATCCAGTGCGGTCCTTGAGCTCCGTGATGGCTTTGATGATTCCTGCTTTGTATGACATGGTGAATTCTTATCTGATTGGAAATTAAGAAGGAATGGAGCGTGAAAGTAGTGTTAGATACATGTTTCTCAAAGACGTTGTTTCCAGCATAGCAGCGGCCTTGCATAAGGGTCACAGCAGTAACACCCCACTCCAACCCTCAATCACAGCCAGAAACACCTCTACTTATTGAGCCTTTTCTATTCGATCAGTGTGCGTCGAGATCTGCAGAGAATCCATGCAGGTATGGAGCAATGCATGCAGCCGTTGCACAGATACGTCGCCGATTGGAGGGCTTCTCTGAAAAGCCCGACGTCTCGCCTGCCTTAGCAATATGTGGCCATCCGCCTGTCAAAACAACATCAAATCAGCCCCAGGAACAGTAGCAAGAGACTTTCTATTCAGCGTAGCCTGTATCAGATGTTCGCCCACTCGACATCTCGCCCCCATTGACACCGCCGATGACCTACCTTTGTTTGAAAAAATAACGAAAAATGAAAAATGCATCATCGAGAGCATCGAGATGAGCATCGGGACCGGGACGAGCAATGCGAAAACTGTTCAAAATAAATGGGAGTCTTTGATAGGTTGGCTTCGTATAATTTCACAGAGGAATCGAAAGCTACATACGATGAGGAAGTACTGACTTCCTACGTTGAAAGGTTCAATAATTTGACTCGACTAGGTGAAATGTGCAATGCAGAATGCAGAGCGACTGAAAGCAGCAAGAGTGGGTATGGTAGGACAATGATTGGCTTGTGGCTATTACCCACAACGACATGCTTGGCTATAACGTATATTATTAGTAGTCTATGAGATATTTGACGACCTGATAGCATTTCTTGTGTATCAAAGTCAACTGAAATGGTGAACGCAACATTTTACTCAAATAGAAGATCACACTTCTGAAGTGCTAAGATATTACAAATCATCGATCTAATCTTTTTTTCAGGCAATACAATTGCGTGAATTTAGCAAGATGTCAGCTCTATTGTGGGCTGTTTGCTCTAGTATTTGTGCAATTCTAAGCGGACTATACACATGCACAACAAGCTGAGATGTAGGATCAGAATGAGTTCGTCAAACGACTCATAGTTTGTTGCCATACAGCCCAAAGAAAAGAATTTCAGAACTAGGTCCTAACTATTTCAGATACCTGTTGACTATACGAAGAATTCTATTCCACTTGCAAGAGTAAACTGTACTTTGCATCATAAGGACAGAGAGTTCAATCACATTGCTGAGCGAAGGCTGTAGAGAGTTGCTATATAATACGTGATTTCGCCCTCATATGACTCATACGTTCATCACCCGTCCCCCCACTATCTATTTTAAAGATCCTCGATGAACCTACGCAAGAATGAGCACAACTACACACCACTTCTTTCACCCACTCAAGTTCTCGGCCGAATCTCACAAGGAGCTGAACTTCAAAAAATGGGCGCGTAGGAATTACGTAGAAATCCTGGTATGTTTCTACGTAGAAAATCACAGCACACCGCTCCATTTCAAAATCGACATCTCTCATTTTCACAAAAAAGATGTAAGTTGGAAGAACTCAATCGCCGCCGTTGTCAAAGCCGAAGCCTTGGATGGGGCAACATGTGGACAATCATCGGCACAGAGGAGAGAGTGAGGAGATTGCTGTCGGAGGACTGGGTCGCTGGGATTGAGTGCGGTGCCGCCGATGAGTCGACGTGGACAACACTCTCCGACTTCATGGTGCACCTCTGCGATACCCGACCTTGGCGGACCATCTGCTACAATGAAGACATGACCCTCTTTCACTCGCCTCCTCTCAAGATACTACTACTGCTGCACTCGCACTGTCTCTGTAATGGTCCGACGCCTGCTCTGATTTCATCTCATGCACCCTCTTCATGTCTATCTAACGCCCGCCCCGTCATTTTTCAAAAATTGCCGTTTCATTATTTTATCATCAACAGACCCAAACAATTATCCAACCATGTCATACAAAGCAGGAATCATCAAAGCCATCACGGAGCTCAAGGACCGCACCGGTTCCTCCTCCATTGCCATCAAGAAGCACATGCAAGCCGAGATGGGCGACAAGAAGTGGCTCAACGGAATGTTCTTGAAGGCCTTGAAGGACGGTGTCGCCTCTGGTGTTTTCATCAAGGTGAAGGCTTCGTACAAGCTCAGCCCGGCTGCCAAGACTGCCGCTAAGAAGAAGGCTGCTCCAAAGAAGAAGCCAGCTCCCAAGAAGAAGCCAGCACCTAAGAAGAAGACCGCCCCCAAGAAGAAGGCTGTGAGTGTACCCTAAGAGTTTCAAATTCAACCTGCGCCATTGTATTATTCCATGTAACTAACAGTTCACATCCTTGCTTCCTCCATTAGGCCCCTAAGAAGAAGACCGCACCCAAGAAGAAGACTGAGACGAAGAAGAAGCCCGCCGCCAAGAAAACTGAAACAAAGAAGAAGACTGGTGATAAGAAGAAGGTGAGTGAAATTTTGCATACTTTGTTTTGTTTTTGAATATCAATCATTTTGACCAATCTGATTCTCATATGATCATTTACTTTCTATGCTACAGTCTGCTACCAAGAAGAAGACTACCAAGAAATAAGCATTCTGCCTCCAACTTCTGTGACTTACTTGTTGACCCAGCCACCGTGCCTACTTCTCAATATGTAAGATTGCTTCGATAGTTTTGCTGGACCTCACCGAGTGCTTCACACTCAAACACAAACAAACTGGATTTTCTAAAATCCACTCTTTCAATCAAAGAACAACCATCCATCCTGTATTTGTCTTCTCTTACTTTCTTGTCGGCAAGTGAATGTCAAGGCCTAGACTATTCCTCTTTCCATCTGCACTCCACATGTTTAGCTTGTTGGTCATGGACAGGAATTATCATCGACAATAGCGGAGCATTGATGAGGTGTGCAACCTAAGTCTCCTTGTGGACCTCTGCAACAATAACTTCTTGCTGTGAAGACTAAATAATAAATTTTTACTTGAATGACTCTGCTCTCCGCCCAAGCATCACAAAACAACTTTCATCAGATAGGAGAAGGAGTTTACAGTAGGCAGTTTTGACACCAATTACAAATTACAGTAGTTGTTATCAGCTATTGTTACTTCTTCATAATCGTCTTCGAAAGCAATTTTGTATCTTTTTGTATCTTCAATTCATTTTGCTGTACATAGTAAGTACAATATTTACACCTCCATTGGTACCTCTCCTCTTCCTGGTGTATGAATGAGAACGTATTTTCAACGTGAATTCCCGTTCTGTCTCTATCTCTTATTACTCTATTGATGGCATTCAACCACATTGAATACAGATGTGGGTGAAACTTCCCCCGTATTGGTTTCTTGAGGAACAAAAACATCGTTATCACCACCACCTTGCTTGATGATCACATCATATATCTGCAACAGTCTTATGTAACATTTCTCTACCATGGACCGATCATCATCCACTAGAAGATTTTCCAGCTGGATATTCACTTGGAGAGGACGTTCGACGATATCCATCGCTGCCAAAATGGAAGCACGGGCAATGGTCGATGCCTTTTTGCTGATGAAGAAGCTGTCACAGACTGCAAGCTCGAGAAGATAAGTGGCTGAATCCTTTATTTCGTTCATGGCTGCATCTTCTTGGGATGTTTCAAAGAAAATTTCCAAGAATAAGTGTGGTGTGGCTGGACTTAAATGCCAATTCAACCCCTGGAGGATTATACGTTCCATCTTGACGACTTGATCATCTCGGAACGATCCTCTGGAGAGGGATACCATGCTCTGTACAGAAATCTTCTTGGGGCAGTGCACTTTAATTGCAAGATAGAGGCAGGTCATGGAAACTAGCTGGACGATTGTATCATTGATGCCGTAGTGTGGAACGATACGGTCAAAGTAGGACATGGCGTAGGATACGACGTCTCGGCCAAGTTCGCTATTGTTGCAAAAATGGATACAGAAAAGCAGATGTGAGTTAGGCGTAGGACAGGACAAATAAACTATCTTACAACAACCTGAGACGTATCCACCCATCAAATGATGATGTATTCATACTCACCAATGGTCCACAACCTGGTAACACCATTCAACAATCTTTTCACGCCATGCTACGGGACAGCCTGTTGTGGCATTCATACCTGTTAAAGGCAGGTGTAGCCCCAACGAAGCGGCGGAGGAGGATGCAGAAGGGGGCTTGACTCGATAACCCTCGGCAACTTCGCGTTGAGCCAATGCGTCCCATTGAGCTAGTGCATCTATTATGGCGGTCATGGTGGTAATTCTATTGAGATGCGGTGTGGAGAGATAATAGCAGCATACACTTCTCTAACGGATTGCAGTTGCGTGCTCCGTTGGCTGAAGGGGTTGATATGAGTGGTAAGTTGTGCCGTCAAATATGCACAAGATTCGTGTGCGTGCACACGAGTTATGTCCAACTGATATGTCTGCGGTGTCGATTGGTCTACAAATGCACCAATTGATGTTCCGGGGTGTGGAGAGGATTATTTCTTTTTGCTATGTGGTCGTCGAAGCGACGACGAGGACTGTTTCTCTGACGAGCCAAAGGATTTGTGGCAATGTCCGAAAAACAGGTGGTGGGGAGTTTGAGCACAAAGGCAAAAGACAAAGCAAAGGCAGCACGATGTCGGCAGCAGCTGGCGCTGGTTGGTGCTCTGGTTGTTTTCGAAGTTCAACAGAGAGACAATGATATGTCAGCAGAAAGAGAGATTCGTAGAAATCTTTGGGAAGACCCGCACCCCTCGAATACCCGCTGGTTTCAAGAAAATCCCCATATTGGTCACATATAACTTAGTAACGGATACTTTGAATGCCCATATAGTCTGGTAACGGGTGTAAATATTGCAAATATTCCTGTAAGAAGGTCCCTATTACAATGATCTTTATTCGGGCACCTCAAAAGATTCCACATGGACGGAGAGAAGCGTCTTTTTGTCTGAACCTGAGACACTGCGGTGCGCGAGAAGGAGCGCGTCGGCATTTTGGCTCCTGCTTCCACTTTACTGGAGTGAAGTGAAGTGAAGAAGAAGTAATGAATCGTACAAATCACGAGCTAAGAGTAGGATGAACAGCCCACCAGCTTGCAGGCTCTTCCGATGGCGACGGGGCACTGCGCAGGTTCTTTATGTTGTGACATACTCCCTCTGTCCCAAAAAAAATGAGCTATTTGAAGTTAATCGTAGTCCCACAAAAAACTAGCTATTTGACGTACTTATTCCTACGTGAGGTCCTACACAAGTGTCCGAGAGGCCTCTTCATTTTCACAATAGGGTTAGATATAAGGATATTTTAACGCCTTTTGTCACAATATCATTACAAATACTTGCTTAACAACCTCCAACCTCCATATAATCGTAACCGGCGTGAAATAAGCTTTCCAACGATGTGCGATAGCAATTTTTTGGACGGAAATTGACCAAATTTTAACTATTTTAAATCAAAAAGCTCATTTTTTGTGGGACAGAGGGAGTACTTCCTTTCTTTCATACAACGAGCGTGCTGGACATGCAAGTGCAATCACTGCACAGGTCTGAACCTGAACTCGAGACAAGGAAGAAGCTTCGACACCCGACGTGGGTCAGAATGAAAGACATAGAATAGAAAAGCACTCTGACTTTGGTCGCACGAAGATGTTGAAAGATAGGTTGCTGGTTGCTGTTTCCTTTCGCATCTGCGTGATATGCATTGGGTAGAGCCTCAAAGCCAGCTTCTTGCTATGCAAATTTGGGAGCACTGCATCCGAATTCTGAAGCGCATTCGAGAATGCTTGAATTACTGCTAGAGCAAGCTTTTGGTAGGAGTACGCTGTAGATGTTCATTTGAAAGCATTTACGTATTAAAATAAATACAAAGTTAATCAGATTAGATATCTACGATACTAAAAGGTATTATTGAAGGGCAGACAAGCAGCAGCAATGGCCTCAAGCATCCAATACATCGCCGCCGACACAGAAGCAATTGCTCCGATGCTTGGACTACAGTTACTCCCTGACATCCACGAAATCTTGCAATACAGACTTCCAAAAAGGCTCAAAGCTGCCAATTGAAATAATGCAGCCAGCAAATAGATTGATACAAGCATATATCGGGCTTTAGCTGTCGGAAAGCCAGGCTTCATCAACAAGTACATCGAGACGAACGGACCCATTCCTCCAAACATTGCTCCCATGATCGCGGAAGCCTTAGCAGAGTTATATGGTGTATCCGAGAACTGATATGGTGTATCCAAGAACGGAAGATTGTCCGTGTTGACGCAGCCTGAAAGAGCGAATTTTGACGTTAGATCAACCTTCAACAAACTCAAGTTATGAATCGATATGCTCAAACCATCAGCAAAGGAAGCATCAGCATCAAGCGTGACGAGAAGCAAACTCGCAAGTCGAAATGGAGAAAATTGACAGTCCAAGGCCAATGAAACTTCCCACAAATAGAATTGTAAGTCCAATAAGATTGTCAGTCTTTCTTCGTTTTGGTTCAATAGCTACAACTGCTTCCGCTACCGCCACGGTCACATCATGTGTCTCAGGTACATCTTGCTGTTGGTGGTGCATTTGATTCTGATTCCTGCAGCGGCAATCGACCAATACGTACACTAGTCCCACCACCCCTTGGTGGTGGGACTAGTGTACGTATCATAATAGCACAAGCCAAATCATTCTCGAGGAAGAAGCTGAGTATGACTGCGTGACTGTGACCGCCGTGCCTGTCAATGCCAACACTGATCCTGATCCATATGTCCCGGAATAGCCCGGCTCTGCCCAGATAGATGGTTCATTAATATCAGAAGAGTTCATGCTATGTTTGTTTTTATGCAATGGGCGAGGCAAAGTGCAAAGTTTACATACTAAGTACTCCTGATGGGAACAGTCGTGCTCTGGCGAAGGGAGACCGTGCATGCAGGAACCTGCAGGAAGAACCTCATGAGCGAGGTGTATCCGTCCCAACGCGTTCGTATCGTGTCACAGCTCGCAGCGAACCTGTCAGAACCAAGGGTAAATAAATATAATCCCTTGGTCAGAACCGCTTGGCCCTTTTCGCGATTTGCGTGCGAGGTGCGATGTGAATGAACGAATAGCATTTTGCATTTTGCATTTTGACCACTCATGCGGTCGACTACTAACTATTGGTCGTTGGTTGGATGGTTCCCGTGGTTGAATCATGACGACGGCAGAGCACTTCTCTACTGTACGTTTGCTCTCAAATCCTACCTTTGACTTCAATTACGGGAGTTAGTGGACAAGTGAGGTATCAATGAGCTTCTACGGACAATATGAATAACATTGACGCTTTGAAATAGGGTCAACATCCTAGCAGTTACTGAGTTATGGCTAGTCGTAGGGAGCCCATTTTCACCATGGTTGTGTGTTTTAGATGCCATAATCGGAGGTGAGTCAGGGCAAAAGACTTAGTTTTACCTTGAATAAGTAGGAATTAGTATATGAGTGCCAGTTACTGTCAGACAGACAAAATAAACTGATCTTTCTCGATTATGGTAAAATAGGCTTTGAAAACCACTTTTGAAGTAGAGGAGTGCAAAATCATTAATTTTGGGCTTCGACATTGCATTCTACTAGTTCCGACAGAGGTAATGTCGAAAAGAATTTTCGAAAAATTCCTTCTGGAAGCTACAAAAAGTGGTTTTTTTCAAACTTTTATGTAGGATTTGAAAGCAAACGTACAGTAACACATACAATCAACGAGAGAGTGGAGAGAAATACATGCATAATAATTAACTCCATCTGCTCCATCCCATTCTATTAGTAGGCCTCATGTAGGCCTATCAGTAGGCCTCATCAAGCGCCTCTGCTCTTGGCCTTGCTTGCCGGCTTTGATGAATCAAACGAAGCTTCGGCTTTATCGGATACGCGAGCTTTCGACTTTCCTTTCGAAGCTCCAAAAGAGGAGAAAGAGGACAAGTACGTACGGGCGGAATTACTACTAAAAGTACGCAGCGGGCCCACCCTCTCTCTCCTTTGACAGGAAGATGATGACATCAAGGCAAGGGACAGCTTAGCAACGCAACAAAAAATAAACCCCTATTGAGTACGATATGAACCTAATGTCAGTACTCCTTTTTACCTATATACTGTTGCCACTCTTCTTCTTGGTCATTCTTGTCTCTCGGGCCAGCATGAAAGAAGTTGACGATCCAATAAAGGTAAGCTTCTACTTTTAGTTTTATCTTTTGCTTTTGAGGACAATTCGGAATTCAGGAACAGAATAATTATTATTCGTGGACATGATAACTATGCATACTACTACATTATTACTTGAAGAAGTATCTTTATTCGCCTTATGCCAAATCATAGAATAGTCGATGCATGCGCTGCTTGTATGCCTCTCTAGCGTATGCAGCTTGCAAGTAGGGTCTTACAAGCAAGGCCTCTTTTACACATGGGAAGTCAGACAATATTCAATCCACGGATTGACCACCGTCGAGCTATGTCAACAGAAAAATCTTGGCTACATTATTTTTCCGTAACTCGTCTTGATGGCGATTTCATCCACAGCCTCGTTATGTTCCCAATGCAATTTGGCTGTCAATGGACCATTTACGTGGCTGTCTTTGGGTCCTGATCTGCCTTCGACATTCATATCGATTGAAATCATTGTAACTCCTTTCCATGATTTATCTCCACTCGACTTTGAGAAAACTTCGTATTCATGCACAAAGTCGTCCCATGGTATGTTGACGCCGTTGATAATGACAGTTGGCATTTCACCTGATCCTGGGTATCGATCTATTAGGTCTGCTCCGCCACCGCCACGGCGATTTCCAATGAATCGGAACTCTGGTCTCCTGTCCGTGTCTGGTTCGAATCGCCTAACCCCCGCTGTGAATTACGCCGATGGCGTCGAAAGACCGGCGCGTGCGGGGAGGGACCCGCGAGCGCCTGGAAAAGAAAATCTGGGAACTAGGATGCACCGTGCGCTGTAGAATAGAGAGAAGTTCAAGCAGATACATAGGTGCATCAACCTCGGAAGTCACAGTATCTCTGGCTCTCCCAAAACTTCACTGCGTAAGTTTGGAGGGCGATTAATTAGTATGAACATTCGGCACTATTTTGCACCATGCACCGTGTGCTATTTAGAGAGTACATAGTGTTGAGAAGAGATAAAGCAGATAGATAGACGCATGCACGCCAGCGAAATGAGTGGCAACCTAGGAAGTCACAGGTATCTTAGATTTTGAGTTTCGAAAGCCGACCCCATGCCTGCAAGATGCAGGCGATGGGGTCGGCGGCAGATTTGTCTCAATACTCATTAAATGCTGCTAGCTGTTAAAAGCTACTAAAACCTTTCTTCGCATTGTGCCTGGGAGCAAGGATCATAGCTGTGCGTGGAGCATTGCCTCATTCGATCAATCTTCTTTCTCATGATTTGATAATGAATTGTACGATAGTGCTAAAAGTGCTGCAATCTTCGCAGTTAGTAAGACTCGGAAGCTGTAAGAGTAAGACTAATAATTGCTTCAGTATCAAATCATCCTCGTCTTGAATCTTTCTATCACTTTCCACTTACTCTCGGTGATCATTCTCATCCTCTGAGCAAGGCGAGCATTCCGTTCCTCTTTCTCTTGAGCTATTCGAGCGATCTCTTCAGCTCTGGCACGTCTTCCTCTCAACGAGGTCCTGCAGACTCTTCCTGTCGGGCAAGCTGGATTACGCCTGCCTTCAGTTTCTAATTTATTCCACGAGGCATTGGCATGATCATCAGTTCGATAGACTTCCGTTCCTCCAATGATCGTATAATATTTTGACATTGCGTTTCAAGCTCCAAAAGCACGGCCAAAATCTTAATGTGCATGCTATGTCGTCAAATTCTAGGAGGCTAATGATACATTTGATTAAAATTGAAGCAAAACGATTCACACGGTAATCTTCTCCGCTTCGTCGACTGACGGCCGTGGCCATGGACATGGTAGCTTTCGATTGAGTCAAACGATGAACCACGAACGATTGAACTCGAAAGTGCAGTATCATTGGGTGCGAGTGGCGATCTTATCAAGGGAATAACTACCTTGATCTTATCAATCGAACGAACATGAAAGTGATGGACGGAAAGGAGCAAGAGTTTTGGAAGGTTGCCTCCCCCCTATATAAGTAAATGGAGTCCCGCAATAATTTCCGAGTTCTACACTTAAGGATTTCCCGCAATTTCTCAAAACGAATTCGAACGAATGTGAACAACCCTGGATTCTTGAGTACCAGTCTAAAACTAGGGTGCACCGTGTGCGAAGAAAAGAGAAGAGATAAAGCAGTTGTACATAGGCGCAGCACGCAGCCGAGGCTGAACAGTGAGCAGCAACCTCAGGAAGGCACAGGTATCTTGATTTTCGAACGCCGACCCCATGCCTGCGTGAGGCAGGCGATGGGGTCAGCGGCAGATTCTTCTCACTACTCACTAACTTCAGCTAATAAAATTCTTTTCTCTAGAGCATTGCCTAGCCGTATCATAGCTTATGCGGGCAGCATTACTTATTCGATCAAATGAGTCAGTTGTACGATTCGAAACGATAGGGTGCCAAAGCCAAAAGAATCGCTGTAACATATGTGTGACGATATTCGAACACTGTTATGTTGGTGTAACAAAATGTAACAATGACTAACCCTAACAAAATTCCTTCCCGCAATAATTAAGGATTTCTACACTTAAGGGCTTCCCGCAATTTCTCAAAACGAATGTGAACAACCCTGGATTCTTGAGTATTCGTTTTTGTTCTTGGCGCTTCACGGGTCCCTCCCCGTTCGCGATTATTTTGAGTGCCTTTCGAAAGAATCAGGGAAATGGTGTGGCATTCTAACAAGACCACCTCATGGGCATCGGGTATGACGTTGGTTTGGCACTGGCCATACACAGTAGCTAAAATAAAATAAAGAGGATGATGAATGCCACCAAAGAAAAAGGACGTGACAGCAGTGCTCCAACGGCTGCGGCGATACGGAAAATTAAGGTGTCTCATGTTGACTTTAAGCCGCCGCACAAAAAGAGAAAGAATGCAGGAGACGATGACGATGCTGAGGGCTGGTACAAAGTCGAGTACTCTACCTCTACGTTTATTACAATGTCGGATGGACGCCCAATGCAAATTAAAACTTACACTACAAAAGATATGCAGAATCATTCAGCAGATATGATGAAAAAGACTCGGGGTGCAATTGAGTCTCAAATGGAGAAGTTGTGCCTGATGTCCGTCTTGGTGCTGGGCCATTGTACATGGCAACAGAGGGAATATCTTTGGGTTAGTAAATTGAATTCTCGCCGCAGAAGCTAGGTCGGTAGCGGCACGGAAAGGTCATCAAACTCGAGCAGATGCAATTGATGAAATGGATGCGACAAAAGCCGTGCTGGTGTCCAAAATGCATGAAAGAATTAAGTAAACCGTCATCGGGCTGGACCGCAACCCCACATCGAATTGCAGGATGTCAATCTCTCTCCCGCTGCCACGGTGCAAACAATAGTGCATTTGAATTCACGAAGAATGCATGTACAAAGATTGCCGGCCGAGGTGTTGCGGAACAAATCTGTCATGAACGTTCAACGCTGAACAATGTTTGTGCGGAGTTGACTGTTGGGGAATGGATTCTATTTCATGGCAAAGATGCTAATCGCAATGGCAATGAAAACCCTGACCAACCAATCTGGCTTGGTCGGGTGATGCCAAATCCTGCATGGGGTGGGCAAGGTGTGCTTCGGAATACGACAGGCACAGCCAAACGTTATGACATGGGTGTCGAGGTGCAAAACAACGAAGTTGCAATATATGTTCAGTGGTATGAGAAGATGGACTTGAACTCTGATGAACGCAAATATCGCGTCAATGGAACATTGAGTCCGTCAGTCCAAAATAATCAGCTTTTGCTTCATACTGGGTTCAAAATGCAGCAGCTGCTTGGAGATTCCAATCCTGTGGCAAGAAGTCGGTCAGGATCTGACAGACAGCAACGACAACGAACGACGGCAGCTGCATCTTCCAGTTTGGGAGAGTATGCTCGACCCAGACGAAACAATCAAAGCAGCTATGAGAGCTGGCATGACAAGGAATACGGTATTGTATGGGAGATGACCGAGCGGGATCGTGACTTTGACTTTGCACTTGGTAGGCGCGAGTTATAATTCTTACAACTTTTTCATTTTACATTTTTGCACCTAGCTCGTTCTGGATTCGGACTCAGCTCACTGAGAGCAGTAATTTAAGCGAATAAAATAGCTTCAGAGTGTGTGTATTGGCTGAGAACGAACAAAAGGGGCAAAAGTGGCTAGGCTGACCCTGCACTTAGCCTTTTATAAGAAGTAGATAATCACCCAGGTATAGATTGCAGGTGGATAGGTTCTTGTGAATACTGGCAACAAGAGTGGCAATTCTGAGGTTCCGATAACTTCTTTGATCATCGGATTTATATTATTTTCCACAGCTGCCTTCTTGAGGTAGTGTACGACAAAATTGGATCAGGAGGAGAACAACGTGCCGAGGATCTGATGAAAGATGGAATCAGAAATAGGCGAACCAGAGGTAGGTAGTTTATGGGTTTATGAGTGTTTGGTTTCATTTAGTTATCGACATTGAGCCAGACTACAAAATTAACGAAGAAATAGTAATATTATACTCACTACTCATCGGAAAACATCGATACATTCACATTTCTGCCAAACAATTGTCAATTCCTTCGTATTGTGCTGGTCTTGTGAGTCATCCAAGTTGGTCGCGAGCAAACCAAATAGTAGATGCAGGCGGTGTGGATATTACTAGCGTTGATTGGGCAGGTCCTTCAAATATATGTTGTGTCTATCCTCTAGAGAATGAAACAAGTAATGCACTTTTACATCCCAATGCGACTTCCAGTATGCATCTAACCCTCAAATGCAGCTCATCTGTCATCTTGTTTCACGATTAGTGCCGTGGATACATAGCACAGGTAGGAGCAGAGAAACCAAACTGGAGGCCAAACCTTTGAATGTGACACATAAAGTATATCTTGAAGAGCTGGAGCTGGGCTGACAACCTGGACAACAGACAAACAGAGCAAAACCTCGAACAAGATCTGCGACACAAACACACAAATGAAGCAACAACTTCAGAATATACCGCATCACAAAAGATGGTTATCGTATGCTATACATTAATTGTGTAATGTTAGGATGCTGTGTGTATTCCTAAAGGTAATAAGTAAAATACAATACACCAGCTCTTTAAGGTTGAGGAAGTCCAATATCATTCAAGTTACCAAGTTGCTCATGAACCATAATTCCCAAAATACCCATCTGTGCCGCACGTCCATTATTCAACTCAATCGTACGCTTTCGGTTCTGCCACTCCTCTGTCTGCTTATCCCATCCAAAGTCAATAAGTCCATTACGGTAATCACCAGGGAAGGCATTCTCACCGGTAGAATCCTGCATGAAGACAGTAAGACAAAAGACAGTCATCAAGGTCAATGGGATAGTTCCACGAACTTCCGATGGGAGACCCTCCATAAGAAGAGCCTTGAAGCCGAATGGAGCGGCCTCCATACCCGGAAGACGAACACCGGCAGCGGTAGTCAACCATCCGGTCACAGCGAGCATGGCACAACGTCCATGACGGATTTCTACTTCTCTAAGGTGATCGAATTTCTCTTGACTTTCGTCCTTGACAAGACCGAGGGGGTCGAAAAATCCTAGGGGGGCAATGGCGCCGATTTCGTTTTGGTAGGAGATTTCGGGTGTCCATAGGTCGGGACGGGTTTGGGAGGCCAAGGAAGAGGCGGAGGAGCCGGTTTGGGCGGGGGCGAAGGCGGCGGCGGAGCCGATGAGGGTGGCGAGGATAGCAGACTTCATGGTTGATAGTAGTAAAGTTTCGTATATTATGCAGTAGTGGCTGCGGTAGCTTGTGGTGCCATGGAGAAGAAGGATCGATGCAAAGATTTGCCTTCAAGTTTCACTTTCAACAAAGAGAGTGCGACACGCACGTTTTGTGTACTTACGGAGACGAACTACTTCCTTTTCAAAGTAACAGATATGTATGAAACAAATTGTACCCATACATAGGTATGTTCTTAGAAGTTCATTGAAAACCGATAACCGAAAACCGAGAATATCTCCCACAACTTACCGCGCTTTTTTACCCAGCCGCATCACAGGCAGAGCAGTGATGTTACTTATCATTGAGGAGAATTGATGTCATTGCTGGATTGGAGCAGAAAAGCATTAGGAGTAGAAGTATTATGCATGCACAAGATATGATCAGAAGGCATTACACAAAGCGCAGCGGTGCTCAGTGTGGTGCTAACAGTAACATCACGATGATAGCGAATAACAAAATAATGATGATCAAAAGACAACAAAGACGGCAACGACGTCATGATGTCATCAAAGATAATGCTTCATCGATAACGATGATGATAATGCTTTTCAAACTCGTTTTCATTTACCTCCTCACATCATCTACCACATTACTGCCACCATACCTACTCATCCACGCCGCCAATGAAGATCTATCATCATCATCATCAATCGATATTATCAATAACGGTCACTCCAATCTCCTCGAAGGTCAACGTCTCTTCCGCCTCGGTGACTACACCACTGCCAGCACGTATCTGTGGCGAGCAGTGTTACTTCACTCTTCTTCTTCAATCTCTTACGAAGTCAATGATGCCTTCACACCTTTTCTTCAATGCTACATCCACCTTAACAAATTAGTCGATGGAATAACGTACATTGCCGCAGAGAGTTATTTACGTGGACAATTCGATATGGGGAGATTGTATTTACATCAGGCGTTGGAGTCGGATGCGATGCATGCTGGTGCGAAGAGATTGAAGGATATTGTGACGGAGTATGATAATGAAAATATTGGCAACAACAAAAGTAGGTTTTTGGAGAGTGTATCTTTGTTGGAGAGGATTAAGGAGGTGAGAGATGCGATGGATGTGGCTACTGCAGCTGCTGCAAGTGGTGTTTCAACGAATGATAACAATGATGCAAAAAAGAACAGCAGTCATCAGGATGGATCATCTGCACTCAAAACGAAGGGTCTTGACATTTCAGATCTATACAGCAACAATAATGATGATGACACAACATTATCATCATCACCACTTGCCCAAAAATATCAACATTCCACCCCCGAAGAAATATACAACATCGGCACACACTACTTCAACACCAAAAACTTGACACACGCCGAACAACTCTTTCAATTATCCTGTATTAAATCACATACCAAATTGGCAGTAGCATGTACCAATGCAGTGTATTTACGGACTAATTTGTGTTTGTGGGGGGTAAATGGGATGGGATTTGAGAGGGATATGGAAGTTGTACGGAGAGTTACACGAGGTGAGATGGAGGTGTATCGTTCTGTGAGAGAGTTTGGAGGAATGATGACATCGAGAAGAATGAGTAGTAGTAGTGGTAGTGATGATGATGATGATGATGATGACGGCAACAACATCAACATCCACAAAAACAACAACATGGCCATCCAAAAAAAAATGGGTATCAGCAACCTAAAAGCAGACAACGACTACATTCTTTGGAATCGAGCAACATCCGTCCATCCTCACATGATGCTAGGGTATCCATTCCACAACAATGACGACGCCATACTCAAACGATACTCTTCGGAAAGTATGGCAATTTTGGATGAATTGCGAGCTAGAGCGGAACATCATCAACATCATCATGGTGGTGCTGGAACTAATGGAAGGAGTAGTAGTATACCGGAACTACCGGATGATTTACCGTATAGTGTCATGGAAATGCGTGACAAATTCGTCAAGAAGAATAACGAGGTGTCATCATCATCGTCATCTTCGTCTTCTTCTTCTACTGCACCACCAATCAAGGTTGGATTTGTCGCTAGTGGATTCAACTCCAAGGCAGTCCTTTACTTGTCTCATGACTTGTTCCGTTTCTTTGATCCAGAGATTGTCGAAATTCACATCTTCTCAACTGGAAAACCGGATCCTCCTCAGTTTATTGAGGGTACAATGCGAGGAGTTGATTGGCGTCAGCGTGTAATCGATACGGTGGATCATTTTCACGATGTGCGGCACTACAAAGGTAATCATATCGGGTTGGCTCGATACATTCACGACTTGGAAATCGGCATATTGATCGAGTGGGATGGTTATGCGCGACAAGGAGATCGAGCTGGTGGGCTGATGGCATTGCGACCTGCACCGATTCAGATATTGCATCAGGAGTTCTTGATGACATCTGGTGCACAGTACGTGGATTACATCGTTACGGATAAGAATGTGTCCCCGTTAGAGTTGGAGGGGTTGTATACGGAGAAATTCTTGTGGTTGCCCAATCACTTCTTTAGCAAGGGCCATGCGATGCAGAGGGAAGTTCATCCGCCACAGCTAGAATACGTACCAAAAGCTGGGAAGGAAGCCAAGTTTGATTTGGGAGTTGGATCTCAAGAGAATGCATGTCTGTCATCCAATCCGCTAGGTAGAGGTACAACTGACGAAGAAGTCTTGTTCGTGTATTGCAACTTCAACAAATTTCTCAAACATAATCCAGAAACATTGCGAAGTTGGATACGGATTTTACAGACGGTTCCAAATTCAATTTTGTGCTTGTTGGAGAATCCAGCAGAGGTATGTTGTTCATTATGTGCTTATTCGATCTGTCACACTGAACCTGCTTATTGATTCGTTCTTGTACTCTAACATTTGCCTGCTTCAAAACTACATCGCACAGGGAATACCCAATTTGAGAAAGTTCGTGACTGAAGCTTCTTCCAACGATACAGCTGACCTTAACGATCGCATACACTTTCTACCCTGGGAAAAGAATCCATTTGACCACCAACGCCGTTCGTACTCGCTGTGCAACGCCATGCTTGATTCCTACCCCTACAATGGTCACACTACTGCCCAAGATGCATTGTATGCTGGGGTCCCGCTCATTACACGATCCGATGGAGATGACATGTCATCCAGAGTGAGTACGTCTGCAAATGTTGTATTGGGATTGGAAGAGCTGAATCGCCTATGGCGGTATCGAAGAGTACGAGACTATAGCAATCCGCATGGGAGCAGACAAGGGTTGGTTTGTATCTATACGGACGAAGCTGATTGAGACTTGTCTGCAGAAGAACCCCATGCATCCCTACTGGGATGTACCACGGTATGTAAGTAACTTCCAGAATGGCTTGAAAGATGTGTGGAGTAATTTCTTGGCAGGAAATGAGATTGAACATGTGGAGGTGAAGGAAGAAAGCGAGCAAGGGACGATGGATATTGAGATTGCAGTCAAAGAAGAAAAGAGGAAGAAAGCTTTAGATGAAAGGGAACAAAGGACTAGACATAGAAATGACGACGAGCTTTGATGCTTTCTTACATGAAGTGAGGAACGCTCCTTGGACTTTGGGAACAACTTGTAGAGAAGAATTACCGTGTTGCCTCCGCATTCCCCCCCTCAACCTCAGCGCAGACAAAGTATCAAATCGAAGTTGTCCAGATGTATCTACTTATTGGTACGAGCTATCCGAGGTCTCATGTCCAGCTATGTCTAGCCGCATTTTTATAGATTTAAATGAAACAAGAAAATTACCTTGATACTAATATCCTTATCGTGTATTGTTTACTTTGTATCAAAGATGAAGATAGAAAACATGCATGCACATAACACCCCTAGACCCCTATATATACAGCCACAGCTTCTGATTGACCTCTTCGACTTTTGACTTTGACATTATGAGACGGCTTTGCTTTATTGGACTTTTGGTGCTTTGCTGCATTTGGAGCCAACTGATTTGCCAGATTTCCCTGCCGTCGTTGCTGAGGTGGTTGTGGTCGTAGCCTGGGTTGTGGCCTAACCCCAGTCCAGCTGTGCAGTAGTCACACCCATGGACTCTCTTCCTCTTCCAAGGGAACGATGTTTTCCTTTTAAGAGAGAGGAATGGATGTAGTCTTTGTTCAAGATGTACTTGATATTATAACCATCTTCATTACGTGGAACTTAGACTTCGACAAGAAGTCGACAAGGGACAAGGCCAAGGCTTCTTCATTCGCAATAGGTAGGACGATCGCTCGATCCTGTAGCCTGTATCCTGTGCGTGCGGCTGATCACTGCGAAGATGCCCATCTCTTTTCTTTTGTGTTTTGTGCTGAACAGTAAAGGGTTAAGGTAGAGGTTATCTCTCTAGAGAGGCATACACACTTATTTAATAATACGTCGGTACTCTTCGGGGATGGAGGCTTACATAAAATAAAAAAGCCTATGGTAATTGGCCTAATCTCGAAGCGGGAACAAAAATCGTCTATCAAGATCTAAACTAGCCAAAGTAACTTTTTATTACCTGCAAATTCAACGCCGCGCAGCTGGTTCTACCATCGCTCCTGGTGGTGCTCTACTTGATGTGTCCAGCGACCGGCTTTCAATCAAAAAGCCTAATCTCGAACGCGACCAGAGTGGGAACAAACTATTGGTCAAACAGTCTAAATAGCCAACGTAACTTTTTACCTGAGTACTTTTTTGACAAAGAGTCTAAAAAATAGCCAACGTAACTTTTTACCTATGTGCTTTCATTTCACCTGCAAATTCAACGGTCGCGCAGCTGGTTTGGCCTTCTGCTCCTGGTTCAACTTGTCTCGACATACAGCTGCTGCGCGCGCACCATTCACGATACACCAATAACTTCAGGGGTAAAAAGCTGTATCTTTTGAAGAGTGTGTAGCGTGTCTCTTGCGCAATTTTGTCGTCATGTACCACCTCGCACAATACTTCACACTCCACACTCCACAGACACCGCCCATAAAATTTCCATCTGCTATCTAATCTGAGAGCACCGACCGCGAAGCTCCCACCAACCTCCACCAACAATCATGAGCAACAACAGTCTAGACGAGACCAAAATCGACAGCAAGGATGGCGACTTTCCCTTCATTCTTTGTACGCCAACAAAAAATGACAACGATGAGGGTGATGTTCTGAATTCCTTCGATGCAGAAGAGTCTCCAAGGCATAACTTTTTCCTCAAGCCTCGTCGTTCATGCAAGTTTACACTTGGCTGTCGTCATGAGCAGAATAATATGAGCACCGAACCTACCGGGAACGACGGTGACAGGGACTTGTCCGACGAGCAATTGGAACGCAACAGTTCCAGCTCTCCTATGCCAACCTTATCCCTTGATGACGTGATGGTCACCCCTCCGGTGATCAATCTATTGAAGCGTCGACGTCCCTCTCATTCTCAAGAAGAAAAACAAGAAGAAGGAAACGACGATGGCGAGAAGACCTCGTCCTCCAAGATGTTGCCTCTATTTCCAAGTCTAGGACGTCAGCAGCAGTCTCAGCACCAGCACCCTCCTGCTCTCCGTCGACCTGTTGCTCGTCGCCTACGCTAAAGGGCCTTTGCTCGCTTAAGTAGCGCCAGCTAATGCATGCAATCGCAAGGAGAAGTCCTCGACGTATCTAGACGTCATCGATTGCTAAGATTCACCGCTATCAAAGAACAAGAGAAAGACACTATACATCACGCTGATAGATGCTATGTGTATCTTAAACACGTCTCTCACAAAGCCACACTATATACCTTGAAGAAATTGATGGAGAAGATTCGTTGTGAAATATTGTAGAACTATTTTGACAAAATAAATGAACATTTGCTGAAATTCTTATTCTGCTATAATTTGCCTATTTAATTGATTGCGTCTCAGTTCGAGCATTCCGTAGAGACCTGAAAAGGAAATTTTACCCACAGAATTCAAGCTATGAGCTTGAGAGGATTCATGGCTTGACAAGTCAGAGACATCCGTTGTAAGCTGACTCGATTGAGTTTGATAGTGCAGAAGATCGTACCTCAGTAGTTGTTGTTGACTGGATTGAGTTTGATAATGCAGAAGACCTCCTCTCGGTTGCTGCTGTTGACTTGATAGAGTTGAGGTGCGCAGAATTTCCCTCGGTTGTTGCTGAATAGTTTGAGGAAGACAGAAAAGAAGATCTTCTCTTACACTTTGTTGACGCACTTGACTCCGTCGCAAGTGATGATTTCGCTTTTAAGGTATGCCTAACCTTGGTCCATCGGCCGCCAGCTGCCTGCACAGTGCCCGGTGCTGTTCTCTCTTCATTGATGATACTGTAAATTACGATCTCGAAGCTTAGGCCATTTTCTCCTGATGAGAACAGAATCTTTGTAACCCAAAAGAAGATTGATCATGCCCTAAGACAGAAATCATTGATGCATCTGAAGTCATTGTGAGGATGTCGCCTTTCAATTCGTGAAGCTGATCATGCATCCATCGCCAAATTTCAGTCCGGTCATCTATGTTGAAGCGTGCATCCATTTCCACTAGTTTGTGTGCAATATCTTGTGCACTGCAGGCGAGCTCCTCAGATGTTGTCGACTCTGACTCATCAGCATTATCATAGGCAACAGAATCACCAAATTGAGCAGGAGGAAAACGTTTCAGCCAAAGAGGAGCAAGGGTTTCAGGTGACCTTCTCGCGTCGGATTGGAGCTTTCGGCAAGAAGCCATGAGCACGGTCGTTATAAATGGCAATATCACTTGTTGAGTCATTGGCACTACGTACAAGTGCAAAGAGGCGTCCTCTCCAACTCATACGGCAGTCGTCGACGGATGTTTTCAACGCACACTGAACCGGAAATGGATTCGTCCGTTCCAGATGATTCATCCACCACATCTAAATTTTCATCCACCACCATGAAGATGTAATCATTCTTGTGATTGTTCATGAATTCTACGACGAAGTCTTCAAAACCTTTTATTTCATCAGCACCGTCTCCCAGGACAGTACATTGCTCTGGCCCCAACCCCATAAAATCAAAGAACTTGCTGAGCAACTTCCTCTGAATTTTAGAATCATCGATTGCAATGGCAAACGTGTTTTGGGGGAAGCGAAAGTTCCTCTGTATCGTGTTCAGTATATCATTCATTTCATCTCTGACAGAGTTCCATCTCTCCAAAGCAGTTTCTGGGCACTGCGCAACAAGAACCAAGTTTATGTGTCCGATAGTAGATGTCACTGAAGCGGTTGAATTCAGAGTAAGCAAGTCTCCTTTCAAGCCATGCATTTGTTCGTGGATCAACCGAATTTCGGAGATGTGTTTGCCATCCTTGAACAGCGTCTCAATGTATTCAATTTGCTGTCCAATATCATAAGGTGTGCATGCAATATCATTATCCACAGCCACTGCTGCTGTAAGTATCTCATCTTTTGAGGTGAAACCAATTGTCTCGCCAAATTCAGAGGGAGGAAATCGGCCAATCCAAAGTGGTGCCAGCGTGTCGAGTACTTTGTCACGCTTAATCGGAGCCTTCGGCAAGAAACCGTGGGCGCGTGTGCTGTATATGGCAATATCACTCGATGAGTCGTTCGCACTTCGGACAAGAGCAAACATTCTTCGCTCTAACTTGGCTGGTAGCCGTTTCCGTATATTCTCTACACAAAGTGAACCTGAGATTGTAGATCGTTTTGAATTGTCATCTACTACATCAAGATTTTCGTCCACTAACAGAAATACAAAGTCTTCCGGATGGTTCTCCACAAAGTTGACAACGAAGTCTTCAAATCCCATGATTTCGTCAAAGCCATCGCCAACTATTGTTGTTTTCTCTTCTGGGATTCCTGCAAATTCAAAGAATTTGGATAAAAGCTTCCTTTGGATTTTGGAATCATCAATTGCAATGGCATGTGTGTTTGTCGGAATACGGAAGCGAGAATAGTCTGGGGCAATAGGGTGTTTTTCTTCTTCCTTTTCAGCATTTTCCTTCTCATTATCGACTGTGGTACTATTGAACATTTCCTCGCGAAATGCTTGAGCAATCTTTTTCGTTACAGCCAATGCTCCCGAACTCGGTTGTCTGAGAGGTTTTGCTTTATCTTCCTCATCCTCAGTCTTTTCATCACTGCTACCGACTTCTTCTACTGCTCCATCCTTTTTCTTAATAGGACCCGATACATCCGCAGCAGTTATCTTATTCGATTTGCCCGATAATTTGGCAAACTTTTCGAGTATTGGACGAACGTCTTCTGATGTAATCTTCCCTAGAAGCACGAGACTTGCAATCGTGAACTCAAATTGGTCTATTTCAGGCTCGACTTCCAGCAGATCGTCTACGTCGTCGTTTTCCTTTCCTCCCTCGTTTTCGGGCCGTCCAGAAAAGTCAGCCAGCATTGCATATGTTGCCTCTTGTTGTTGCCATAAATATAAATTCTGCATTGATTCTAGTTTCTGACTCAAATCTCTGAGCTTTCCAAATGCAGAACCTACAAAATGTGTACTCAAGCCTAAATACACAATCATGAACCACCTTAAAGCAGGAGGAGTACTCACATCTGCCGAGAGAATTATAGTGTTGTAAGAATAGAGTTGAATGATTGCAAAGCATTGCAAGGTATGTTAGGAGCTTCACTCTTACCTCCATAACCTATTGTCGTTGTCGTCTGCACTGCCCAATACAACGATTCCATCCAAGTTAAGGATCCAAACTCATCTGAACTTTCACCCAGTAAAGACAGCTGAAGTGCAAACACGCCCACCAAATTCAGTATCAAAAATATTAGACTAATTTCAGCCAGTTGCGAAAACTTTGCAAACCGCATCCGACTAACAATATCCTCATGCTTGTCTTGTGACCCTTTCATAATTTTGGCATCCCGTAAGATTTCATAGACACGGGTGAGAGTTAGGTCAACACGCCTTCGAAAGGGGTTGAATTGTGAGTCTAAGCCAGCCTGGAACCCAACTACTGAAACGATGAGTGATAATATCATGTATATTGTTGCTATGAATATCCTCCATTTTTCAGGATATGGTGAATCGAAGTCGCCCTCGTAGCTGACCAGGACTGTCACGTCGCCATACCCAACAGTGGACATTGTTGCTGATGCAAAGAACAACGATGTCAACCAACCATTGTAGCTACCTTGACTAGAGGGGCAAATACTGAAAAAATGGGAGTAGAATAGAAATGAGCACAAACCAAAGTTGTTCAGAAAGAAATAGCACTTTTTGTACACACTCAATACTTACTTTTCATCACGCAATATGACGCACCACAGTATAGGGGTAAAGAACAAAAACGTCATCGTCACAAATAACGAGAACAGGCCTGTATTCCTCACCCAAGGATATTTACTTTCCACCTTTAGATTGTAGAATGCAAAATCCTTGTAGTAAAACCATTCCTCATCCGTATTGTTGATGGTATCCTTCTTGTTGTTGTTCTCGTCGTCATCAGTATTTAGCTGTGAACCGAATGAACGATAACTATCATCCAATACACTACAATCTCCTCCTTCCATTCTGCTGCTACTTGTACGCACAAGCATCCCATTCGGGTTGCTACTACTACCCAAATCCTCACTATTATTCAGAGAAGTCTGTCTCATTCCACCTATATTATTCAGCACATTCATTGAATCACTACGACCTAAAACACTCGCCCTTCGAGTTAGTACACGACGTTTCTTCGCCTCAACATGCCCACTTTCATCGATCGAATCTACCGCTCGATTCAATACATTTAATAGTGCTTTGTCCACATCACGAAAGCCAAAGACGGAACGTGCCAATTTTTGAAAGCGTTGGATCTTTGTACGTGATTCATAAGCGAGGCGGACGGTGTTGCGTATTTGAATGATGTCTTCACGTAGGATACACGGTGAAGATGATGTAGTGGTTGTTGTTGTTTTTGTGCTGCTCTTTGTGTTGTTGGTTGGTTTGAGCGCAGTGTCGGTATCTTGACTACTACTGCTGCTGTTGTCACTTTCACTGCCATCGATACTACTACTTCCACTAGAACTACCAACACTCGCATTATTATCATCAACCTCCTCTTCTTCATTTCCTTCCTCACTCTCATCATCCAAATCCATAATCTCCCTCATCTTCTCCACCCTACTAACACAAGCCTCATCACACAATCGTAAAAACCTCCCCTTCACATCCGAACTTACCGGAACACGATGTGTATTCCTATACTCTAATCGACTGATAATTCGACCCACCTCCGAGTCTGGCAAGGGGACATTTGTATTGTTGTTGTTATTGTTGGCATTATCATCATCATTATCATTATCCATGCCAAAGAATGGTTCGGCAATCACAATATCATCATCTTCAACTAAAGTTGCAGTGATGGAATGTGTTTGTGAAATGATACTTTGTGTCAACCCATTGTTATTCAGTAGGCGGTTGGAATTCATTCTTGAAAATAAATTTCTTCGACTTGCCATACGAGAGGTGGCAGTAGGTTGTTGTGGGTAGAATTGCTACAGTTGTTGTTGTTATCATGATTGAGATTGGAATTACTTGCCATTCTTGAGAATAGATTGCGGCGACTTCGCATTCGTGACATGGATTGGGAGGATGAATTAAACTCAGAGGATGCATTGAAGTCATCTTCCATGAGGGATCTGGTGCTTGACATTCGTGTTAGTAAATCACGGCGAGATGCAGTTTGCATCTGGTGCTGTGGTGGAGCTGCTAATGTGGAGGTTGTTGTCTCTTCATTGTTCCTATTGAACTCGACTTCGCCGTTAGTATTACTCTGCTGATTAATAGTGGCACTACCACTGAAGAAGAAGCGATGTTACCCTCTCGTTGCAGTCGTCGTTCTTCGCGAGCCCTCATCCTCGCATTGCGATTGGACAGCCCGTTGAAAAAGCGGCGGTTGATATTTGGTGCTGATTCGTTCACTTGATGTGCGCCTACTACTTGAGAAATATTGTTATCGTCTGCTGTGTTGGATGAATTATAGCCTGCTGCTGGTTGACGAAGAATGGACCGAGGCCGCTGTTTTGTCATTGTCAAGTCGTCTACAGTGGAATTATTGGTCGTCGATGAGGATTGAGCTGCTGCAGCGTTGGAAGCCTCTAATGAAGAGCTGTTATTGCTGTTGCTTTCCTCCCCCATTACATTGTCATCGACATCATGACAATTAGTTGTATCACTGCTGTAGTGCTGCTGAAGCTGTTGCTGCTCAACATCATCATCTGCGCTTTGAACATGTCCTTCGCGAGGGGAGTTATTTGATGGGCCCATCCTATCCATATCGCGACAACACTTCGTTAGCTGAAGCTGTCGCGTCGAGGCCAGATATTACGTTCGATTCTACCTTCTGCGCCTCATCCGCTGTACAGATGTGCAATGTGCTGGCGCAGCCGGCATGGAACAACAATGGTGACGTTGTTACTTAGGGTTTTGTGTTTTGTGTCTCTTTTGTGAATGTTGTGACGTGATCAGACAAGAGCAGTTTTGCATATTCTCAATCTCACAAGTCTTTACTTCTAGTATAGATAGATATATAGATTATTTTATTCACTACTCCAGTACAGAATGGAAATAAGTGTACGATGAATTATTTACTTATGTAGCAGAAATGAAAGTACTTTCGGTAGACACTGTTGCAATAAATAAATAAATACAAAGGACAAGCATGTCCATTGATAAGTATGCAGCAAAAGTGATCAAGATTATTGCGAGAGGAGGTACGTATTCATCAACGCACCTTTACAAATAATATTCATAAAATTTATCATCAAAGTCAAAGAAACAAATGAAGATAGAAGCATCTGTGTCCCAGCTAAACCATCGCATTTCAGTATAACTCATCTTAAACATCTACAAATCATGACCTTAGCACGCACCAAATTCAAAACTTGAGCATACTGTAAATGCCTGCTAAAAAGCCGCCCTCACTCATTTTGTCATCGTTAGCTTGTTCACTTACGTTTTGCAACTCTTGGATTTACTTTTACTTGTCTTGGTCTCCGTCTTGCTAGACTTGGTATCAGTAGGTTCTCGAGCGTACATTGGATTGGTGACTGGCAAGGTGGTTGAATGTGACTGTGACTGGACTTTTCAGCAGCTTTCCTTTCGTCTTGGCCTTGAAACTCTTGGACTTCCCAGCCTTTGCCTTGCTAGTTGTAGCACCTTCGTAAATTGTGTAAATTGGATTAGTAGCAGACACGGGCTTAGTTGGAGCTACTGTCACCGTTGGATTCTTCTGTTTTGTTCTCGCCTTGGAACTCTAGTATTTACTGCCCCTTGCCTTGCTGATTCGAATCGACTAACCTCCCCCTCCCCCCTAATCGTTACGAAAGTTACAGTCGTTTCGCAGTACTACAATTGTAAACCAATGCTGCCCGCTTAAGCAATGAACCCGAAAAGCTATATACATGGAGTAGTGAGACGAATCTGCCACCGACCAAGGGTAACCGCCGACCCCATCGTCTGCCTTTCGCAAGCACGGGGTCGGCGCTCGAAAATCGAAGATGCCTGACTTCCTGCGGTTATATCGCCGCATCTTTCAGCTGGCGTGCAGGCGCCTACATTATCTCTACTCTCTTCTAGCACATTTTCATTTAGGGCTCACTCGTTTTAGAACCCGTCTTGCTAGCTTTGGTATTTATTCCTATGTCAGCGGAATTGTGTGGATGATTGGTGGTTTGGATTGGATTGATGAGAGGAACAGGCTCGGTTGGAGCTACTGTGACTGCGGGACTAGGGTGATTTTCGTCTCTTCCCAGCTCAACACAAGCTTTCATTTGTTCATCAACGTCGTCATCAAACGATTCTACGGAGTATACGGAGTAGGAGCAACACTCGTGCACTTCACATTGCATTGAGAAGATCTCGCATGCGATTGAGCTTTTCTCACAAAGGCAATGGTACTTTGAATATCCATCATTGATGCAAGATTCATAAAAGGTGTCTGCAATGCATTCAACCTTACCAGCGTCTTCTTCTGACTGACAACAGGTCTGATGCTGAATATTACAGTATTGGGGGTACTGTTCGCAATAAGATGAAAGCATATTGCATTTACACTCAGGAATTGACTTTGTTTCACGACACTCCAAATAATCAGTGACAAAAGATAGCGATGTCTCATTTGACCCATAAGAAGTATAAGGGCCGTAAGTTATTGTGTCGTAGAGACAGCTCAACCTTCCCGCGTCATCAGCTTGACCTTGGCAACAGGTTGAAATTGTGCAATAAAAGTCATTGCTTGTTGTGTTGCAAATGTGATCAATTGTATCACACGTGCATTGCTCATAAGACCCACCACCAAGAATACACGGCAGCATAGAGCAGTATGAAGCACTGGACCATTCATTACCAGCGCATTGCTCAATAGTAAGTGTTTGTGCTATGAAGTCATCAGTTCCATTGTTGGTGGACGCGCTAGTGCTATTTGATACAGCAGTGCCCTCACATAGCATGTTTATTTCATCCATACAATATGTTATATCGCCTTTTGAATTTTGCAAACAATTGCATAGATCTGGCCCGCATGTTGTCAACTGATCGTCTTGGCATCTACATGTGGGCAAGGGCAAATCGTCTAGAGGAGTGCCGGAGGAATTATTGACCGATTGGCGTATCCATTCTTGAGATCTTCTCCGAGGACCTGCGCCACTGTAGTCAGTAACTTCACATAAGTATGCCCCCGTCTCCCAGTAGTCAATGAAGTAGGAGTCATCGTCAGAGTAATGATTGCGAGGCAGCTGGGGCTCTTTTGTTGTAACGCTAGAACGATGCCGTCGTGACTTACTCCTTCCAAGAATACCAATATCTGGAGATTCAGACCTCATTTTCACATTTTCAGATTTTATCACATTTGTTGTAAGGCTGCCTTTGACGCGCTTCTTGGAGTGTAGGTTAGATTGATCGGGACGGAGTCCTCTTGCTCCGAGGATGCCGACATCTGGACGCTTCGAGATGATGTTTGTAGCTGAGACTCTGCCACCCAAACTGGCGGCAGAGCCAACCGCATCTTTCCTCACACTGCCGCGCAGACTCCCTGCATGTCGAAAGATACTTTTTCTGGGATATCCGTCTTGTCTATCAAAATGCTTCACATAATATGATGCAGCAATCTTGTCGGCCAATGCAGTTTTGTCATCAGCACCAGCATTTAAGCTAAGGGTAAGTGCAGCTGAAGTGGAGAGCTTGAGGTTCATGCTTGAGTTTTTGGTGGTTAGAATCGATGTATTGTATCTCTAGAGTGCTACAATACATAACATCAGCAGGCAAAGAAGAGGCAGGAGGTCGGTTGCATGCCAGCATAATAAGTAAGTATATAGCAGCACGCCAGCAGCAGCGCAATGTATATAGCTTTTTTAGAAGCCGCCAAAAATGTGAAGCGACACGATACGGTACTCAATCCATCACAACGTCGACCAACGCCGGCCCAAGGGTAAATAAATAGGGTATGTCACACAGAGTGTGACGCTTACCGTCTCGTCGTCAAACTCAAACTGTGACACGAGGCCATTTTTACGTATTCCTACGTTGTACCTAATACTGTCCACCGTTGTCCACCGAACACACACAATTTCCCTAAGTAACAGTGCCGATACGACGTTTGATTACCTATGGTTGAGTCTCGCTTGCTTCATCGTTTCCCGTCATTGAAAGCTCGAACTAACTGAACATTCACCGCTCAAATAGCAACGGCAACCATGGTCGACGTTGCCGCCGCTGAATTAGACCAAGTTAATAGCCATATTATCCGCCTATCGGTGGCTGATTGTTACTATGGATTATTATGTTGATGTTATCGTACGTAGATCCACCAGAAACGCTCCTTGGGATGTTCAATGAGCCCTATTCAATGGCCGGCGCTCGCCGGACGTCACCGTCTAATATTGCCTCCATGCTGCCTTCCCTCGGCGGATTTTCCTGCGGCTAGAGCTTCAACATTAACATAATAATCCATAATAACGGTCAGCCACCGATCGGACGATAGTACGGCTATTAACTTGGTCTATTTCAACGGCGGCAACGGTGATCATGGTTGCCGTGCCTTGAGCGGCGTGGTTGGTGGTTGGTGCTGATCATCCTGTTGACCGGCACTGACTTTCGCATCTGAGTTTGACCACGAGACGGTAAATCCTCTTTATTTTTTTACGTGTTGTCGTCGCGGTGGAAATTTCCCGCCAAAATTTGAGTCATACCCTATTTATTTACCCTTGCGCCGGCCAGCATGCAGCGCACACGAACCGGATTCTCAGGCCCGCGGGCCTGAGGGCGAATCCAGGCCCGCACATCACACATCACACATCACAAAAAAATACAAAACAACGCCAAATCGACCATTACAATGCAATCAACCCTCTGGACCCACTCCATCGCGAAGCGAATAAATGGCTGCGAGGAATGGGGGGACTGCGCCTGCGGCAATGCGCCAGTGCCAACCAATCACTGACTTCGTTTCACCATTTCATCGATCTTCACATGGGCCAACTCTCTGATGTACGTGGGCTCTTTCTTTGACTGTACTTCTTCTTCTGTAATATAGGAATATAACAGAAATTTTAAAGTACGTCTGGTGGGCCCTCAAGAGGCGACATTATCTACGCTATAAGTGATAACGAACATGTGCTGCATTGCAGTAGAGGAGGGGTGATCAGAACCCGTCCGTGAGATTGTTACACTGGTAACATTCACATCTCTGGCGGCGGCGGCGTTCCTACGTAGAAACATACCAGACCCACGAGAAGTCTGTTACGGTAACAATCTCACGGACAATTGTGTCATGTCACAGATTCGTTTCGGATGGGTGTCTCTCCCTATCTCTCCCACTATCATCACCAAGCTGTGTCCGTGAGATTGTTACACGGGTAACAAGCGGAATTCAACTGGCGGCAGTAGAACTCGCGGCAGCTGTTACACGGGTAAAAATCCAAATCAAGCCGGCGGACAAATCTGTTACATTTAGGAATTAGTATGGTTCTACGTACGGGATCACCCCTCCTTGCAGTAGCTATTATTTCCCAGATCGCACCCTTCTTCTTCTGTAATTTAGTACACATAAAGGGACGCGTATGTGTCAATAACTGTGTCGCGGGCCTGGATTTGCCCTCAGGCCCGCGGGCCTGAGAATCCAGTTCGCAGCGCACATGCTGCCACTGCCCGCCACATACATGCCACATGCCACGCACTGCGACTGATACATAGTAATGCAACGTAGCTGGATGTAGATTGGAGATACTGGCGCAGGAGCGGATGGCCTACGGCTGCCACCGGCCTTAACAACTTCACCTTGTCGATTGTGTTTAGCGTCATCCTTTAAAATGGCAAATAACGTCGTCGACGGAGATCATGTTTTTCTCTACACACACGAAGGACAAAAAGTTCCGGAAGATGTCACCCACGCCCGCATACATGAATCCGTCACAACAATTCCAAAAGAAGCATTTTTTATGCGTCAATATCTTGTATCAGTGGAGATGCACACTGGTGTGAAAGAAATTTTGGCACGTGCCTTCATGGGCACTTCTCTGACTAGTATAAATTTATCGGGCGTAAAGATCGTTGATGACTCGGCATTCCATGGTTGTACAAACCTTGTGGATGTGGATTTTGGTGACAAGCTAGACGCAATTGGACGTGAGGCGTTTAAAAGCTGTCACTCTCTCAGGAGTGTTGTACTCAAGAACGTAAGAGTTATTGGATCTGGCGCATTTTGTATTTGTAAGCACTTGACAGATGTTGAATGCGGAGAAAAATTGCGAAGAATAGAAGCAAGGGCGTTCGATCGAAGTCATTCTCTGCGGCGTATCGTTATCCCGCTCAAAGTCGATATGGTAGGATTCTACGATCGTGCATTTAACTGCGATGGACTATCAACAATTGATCTCGTGGGGGGGATCCACAAAACTATCTCGTCTTTGCACCTGGAGAGCTGGAAGAGCCAACTGAATCAACAAATTCATAGACTCAATCTATCTCTGCTTCATGTTCCTGCTGGTTCTAAGACCACTTCCATACAGGACTGGATTGTGTCAACCCATAGGAGATTCAAACACTACACAAAAGGGCATAACAATCTATTGAAGGAGGCGACTACATTGCTTGAACTAGCCCTATGGAAAGCTATGCTTGAAGGAAGTGACGTTTCTCCCATCATGGGGCAAATCCTAACAAGAAAACCAAGATTGATGTTCAGACTTTTCGGATGAGACAACGAATCGCTTCTGGTGCTGCCCTGAGTGTAGTGATAAAGAATGTCTTGCCATTCCTACGGTTAGACGAATGAAACAAGATGAACGTTGGGGACTTACTATTATAATACGTAAGTACAAACTAAAATTGTTTTGTTATTCAATCTAATGTTGCAAGAGGACTTCCTGTTGGCGCCTTCTTTTATCTTCGTCGATGGCATATTCATGAGTTTTGTTGGCGAGATCGTGCTCAAGCGTGAGAGCTATCATGGAAGCACGCTCTCGCGCCCAAAGAGAGTACCTTTCAGATGTATTAGCAAGTTGCATTAGGCCGATATCATCTGATTCTTGCCCGCAGCCATAGCCTTGTCTGAACCTCACCTCCTTAGCCATATGCTGAACAGCTTGTTCATCCATGACTGCCTCCATCAAAGCTTCTCTGCGATCGAAGTAGCTGTCGCAAAGAATGATCTTCTCAAGACCAAGGATCTGACCAAGTTCACCGTCGAAAGTTCCTCGAGTTTCACTTTGTTGAATCATCTGGCTGCGCAAACAAGCCTCATCCTCGAATAGCATAAAGTCATATCGGGAGTACCAGAGTTCGTGTTCAAGACCTTCTGTTTGGTTGCTTTCAAGTTGGATCACTTTACACGATGGAGCAAAGCTGACAGAACGTTCTTCCGTTGATTTTCTAACATCTGCATTATTACCTTTAATGATGCAGCCTTGAGGTCGAGAGACACGCTTCCTCTTCTCCAATCCGAGGATGGGTTCGATATCATCAATGCCAACGAAGGTTCCATGACAATGAGAATATCTCTCTTTCTCTTCAGACGCTTCCACGCAAAGATGAGCTTGAAAGTGTTCGTAGTCGAACAGATTGGCATGTGTAACAACGTCAATCTCATTGAAATCGTCACTGCACAGGCAGTTCTGGTCTTCATCACCATAATCGCCATTTAGGTCGATAACACCTTTGAGTTGATCTTCCGCTACGGAACTGGCCATCTGAGATACTGAGGTGGGCGACAGAGGTGCTAAAACTCCTTGCTCGATGCTCATCTTTGCTCCCATAACAACAATGAAGCTCTGTACAGGGCAAGAACGGCAGGGAGGTGCAAGCTACTGGAACTCATCGAAACCTGTTAAAAGGCTATTCAAGCTTGAAGGGCCTATAGGCTCAACTGCTGATTATCTGGTACTCAATAATACCTACAAAAGATAAAGACAGGCATACTTAAAACAGAGAAAGCTAATGAGGTGGCCACTGGCCACTGGCCACTCCAAAACTGTCCAAAACTGCTGAGAGCGAGAAGCACTAATGCAAAATATCACGATCAATGATATTACTTCTTATCTAACTTACCTCCGCAGCCACTTGTACCATTTTTCTGCTATTCTCCAAAGCAAACAACAACTGAAACGATGGCCATATCAATCGATAATCTTGTCAATTACGTGGCAATTGTCCTTGACTTGATCCACTGCCAGGAATGGACTAAACTTGAAAAGGTTTTTTCCAAGCAGAAGCTCCTAAAGGTGATATCAGAACACATTCACAAGTGCGATGAGTTCAACGGGATGACACTTCTTCATGCAGTCGTTCGCTACAACCCTCCCTTACATATCCTTGACACAATCATTCTTGCTCATAGCGATGCTCTCAAGGGTAAAGATTGCTTTAGGACGTACACCACTACACGTCGCATGTGGAAGTGGTGCACATTATCAGATCATAGAAAGACTCGTCCAAAGGGTTCCCTCAAGCATGTGACCTACAAGATGAAGACGGAAGGCTGCCGCTTCACCTTGCATGTGATACTGAGTGTGCCTTATTTGAGGGAGATGAGACTCCACGAGCGCCGCCAACCTTCGACGTTGTAAAAGTTCTCCTTTCTGGATCTTTGCAATCTGTCTTGGTGGAAGATGAAGACGAAATGAATCCTATAGAATATGCTATCATATCAGATCTCGATATGAAAATAGTTAAGCTGTTACAGAAAACATCGATGTCACTCAGAAGGAAGGAAGCTGGAGTAAAGATGGTCAAGAATAATTCGAAAAGTTTCACGAAGGACGATAAACCTGTTCAAAACCTTTCTCGAAGTGTTCTTGCCTACTTCTAGTAGAGAACGTGTGGGTTCAAGAGGAGTAATACTTATGTATTAAAGTATGTAATGTCATCTTTCAAAAGTTAACATAGTAGACATCAGGCGTCCTAAAATTCACATAATGCATTCCGAAATGAAAAGAGGCAAATTTTTGTGTGTGTCTTAATCGAAGCCAAGTACCTTCGCGAGTAACGAATTGCCACCAAATCAACATTGCTACCTCATATACTGATAATTTTCAAGAGGCTTGAGAAACTAAGAAAACGCATTATGAACTATGCTACATGTTCACTGAAGTACTCGGAGAAACACTCGATGTACAAACAAAAAATCCATCTCTATGTGAAAGTGTGAAACTATAAAAAATAGTGATATGGATAAATTTGAATTGCAATTGTCTGAAGCCAATATCCATAAGGAGTAACTTCCCTGTCTGTGACCTGGAAGTGCAAGAACTTCCCTGCCGCTCACAGGGAAGTTTGCGCCTAAACTATGCAGCCGTATTACACCCAATCCAAGGGGATAGCCCACGTCGAGTAGGGTCTACTAGCAATCCTATGTCGGATAAACCGGCTGGACCAAAAGGTCTCTCTCCTTGACAAACTGGTGTCAAGGAAGGTTATGTATTCCAACACTCTCCTTCGGTGAAGGAGTGTCCGGGAGTGTGTCCGTACGGAACGACGTGCACCGCTACATATGCACGGAAATACATGAGCGTATGCTGGTAGGTACGCACGATAAGAAGAGGCCTCCCCCTGCACGGGACAGAGTGGGAGAGACAGTACAGGCACACGGATCGGACAAATTCAATCCCCTGCGCAAGGATCGAACCTGTGACCGCGTGGAGCAACCATGTCGGATAAACCGGCTGGACCAAAAGGTCTCTCCTTGACAAACTGGTGTCAAGGAAGGCTTATGTATTCCAACATCCTACCAAGTTTGGTTGCTTGGAAAGGTCTATTGCCGTTGGTAGAGCCGATAACATAATCGACATTTTCTGTTCCCCGTTCTCCTAGAGGCGGGGTGACTATTTCGGCAGCTGATGAGTCAAAAAATATTTGTTTAAAGGGAAAACATAATATCATCCTTTTTAGTGCAGATTTGGATAGACCTCATTAAGTAGAGGATGTAGGAATTTTCGAACATGAAAAAATTCCAAATATTGACCAAGTTATATACAATTCAATGAAAAATATTTGGTCAGCCTCCTGCCGCCATGGGGGACAATTTCGACACTAGGTAAACTACTAGTAAACAAGTTCCTGCCATAAAAAAACCATTACTACGCTTGTAGTGGACCGTTTTGCCTCGGAAAAAGGTTGTCATAGTGCTCTATATGATCCCAGCAACCATGCAGATGAATGTGGAATGGTAGAATTGAGCTAATTTTACAAAATGAAAGAATATTTATCAAGATTTGCAGTTTTGCTGCTGCTGAGCTTCGGCCCTCTCAGTCATCTTACGCTTACAACTTGTGCGTCGTACCTCCACTTCCTCTTTCTCATCCTCTGCATTGTTGACACTTTCTATCATGGTCTGCCGAGCGCAGGGTCGATATGGCCGGATCTTTAAGGCTGGCCGTGGGGTCACCCAGGGCGGCCCCCTGTCCCCAAAGATCTTCAACGTCATGGTAGATGCGATCGTCCGGGAATGGCTACGTCAGGTGCTGGGAGAGGAATATTCGCTGCCGGAGGTAGAGATAGATGGGATTGTCAGGCTTTTCACTGCATTGTTCTACGCGGATGATGGATACATTGCATCAACCGATGCAGAGCTTCTGCAACGATCTGTGGATGTTCTTACTGATTTATTTGATCGGGTTGGCCTCAAGACCAACGTGTCAAAAACGAAAGTTATGACGTGTGTGGATGCGAGGATTAGGGTTCGGCAATCCGATGAGGTGTACTACAACACGCGGCATGGTTTCAGGACTAGAGAGGAGTGGAATCGGCGGCGGGTGGAGTGCGATAAATGTGGTATGGAACTATCTGCAGCCTCACTGAACTCGCATTTGGAGACGCAACACGGTGTGTTTCGATCAAGGGTGTTGAATCGGGACTTTCTATTGAATGATGGAGAGCCGGAGACATATACTGCGCATGCCAGCTTTGGCGGGAGTTTTTTCTGCCCTGTGCCAGCGTGCTAGGAAGCCACTGATTGTTTCAACACTGCGTGGGCTCTTCGTCGGCACTTCCGTGATCGTCACCCGCGGGACTATGTGGACGTCGAGGGATCTGGAGTCTTCCCGAAGTGTCATCTCTGCAATATGCAGACTGACCCACGGAGGGCTGCCAGACACGAGAGGTCAGAGTTCTGTCGGACGGGGAGGGAGAGGATAGTGCAAACTAATGCGGCTATTGCAAACCAGCGGGCTCTTGAAGTTGGCTTCACGGCGTATGGAGAGGACCTCGAACGGGTGGAGGTGTTTAAGTATCTTGGTCGGCTCATGTCGATGGATGATACTGACACGCAGGCGATCCGGAGTAATCTGACCAAGGCCCGAAAGGCGTGGAAAATGATATCTCGTCTCCTGCGTAGCGAGAACATGAAACCCAGGGTTTGCGGTATGTTTTTTAAGGCAGTCGTGCAGGCAGTGCTTTTGTATGGGAGTGAGACTTGGGTATTGACGGATTCGGCGTTGCGGTGTCTGGAAGGCTTCTATTATCGAGCTGCTTGCCGCATGGCACGCAGGAATTGACCTAAGAAGAACGAACGGACTGGAGAGTGGAGGTATCCGGATAAGAAGGAGTTATTTGAGGAGGTTGGGCTGTATACTTTGACGGAGTACATCGAAAAGCGGAGAAAGACTATTGGGGCATACATCAGGGACAGGGACCGCCCGATTCTGGATCTTTGTAGGGATGGTGAGAGACAACGTGGTACCAGCAAACACCGATGGTGGTGGGAGCAGCCATATGAGGCGGACCCGGAGAGGGAAGAGGATGCCTCTTCTATTGTATCTGGAGCCGCGTCTGAGGTGGAATCGCTGTTGTCTGTCGAGGATAGTGCATAAAGGGGTTGGCTAGCTGGATCTTCACGTGTGGGGTTTAGTATAGTCTTTTATTTCTATAACAGCAAGCGCCTAGGGGTTGCATGAGCACTGCCCGCGGACTTGTTAGTCCATTCGTTGGGAAAGACGTGTAATGCCCGAAGGCCAAGTTACACACACACACACTTTCTATCACCTCTTCAAATGTTGCACTGCTACGTCTGTATCGGCAGAATATTCCTCTGTATCGACCTACACCGCGTCTCCAGGACTGTTCCTTATCATCAGCTTCATCTCCAGTCAACTCGCCATCCACTCCTCGATTGATTCGTAAGCATCATACTCATCGGTTTCAACAATGATTTGTCGTCTTCGACGTTGTTTTTGTGGCTTCCCTACTTTCGTCTCAGATTTTAACCAAAGATGATTGCACTTTACCACGAATTTCAACATCGTCCTTGCATCCAGGGAGAGGACGTCTCTCTCCTGTTCGTCATAAACACTTATATATTATCCTTGATTGTCAGCGCACGTTCCCTCGGCTGTTTCGTATCAAACAATGCTACTCATTTAATGTGCATGCTCGCTGCACTCCGTTTCTTGGATGCAAGAGTGATCAATTCAGTCCGAGTAGTTACATAATTTGGAATGATCTTGTGGGCAGCAGCCTTGGCAGCATCGTAGGGATTACCAATGCCAGCTTCTAAGCCCCTACCACCGCCTGCACTGATGTTTTAGTACCTTTATTCTTCTGTATTTCCCTCGGGGAGCTGGCTTCTGTTCCCAGTGATATGATCTCTTCGGGGTTGGATTGGGAGACTCTTACCTACTGCTTCTGCTCTCTGTTGTTTTGCTTGGAGGGCCACGTTGTAGCAAGGAATGCCACCACCGCTAGACATCACGTTTGGCGCTTGCCATGTTTGATCTTTGGCTGATCATCTTCAGTTCGGCTTGGGCGGTAATTCTCCTGCATATCATGAGCATCGGCATAGATCGACATGCCGACAGACAAGACGACGATGATTTATCTAATTTTCGACGATTTTTTGTTGGGTTTTGTAAAGTTGGGTGTTTTTATTGCATGTTTGGACAGTTCTCGATGAGTAGATGCTCCTGGGGTATCACACTTTTGAAAATATCAAATTTTTGACTGAGAAAAAAACTATTTACCTCTACGCACAAATAATTAGTTAGCGACTCCTGGAACCCCTCTCGAAGTTGAATTCCCCTGTCGAAACAATTCACCTCGCCTCTATTTTTTTAAATCCCCACCTGCCTCCACAACCATCATGGCGATGGCGTGCTACTCTCCTATCGTACGAAGTCCCCTAGCCTCCTCCTAAGCATTGGGGTCGTCTCTACAGTAGTATGGGCTGCCGTTGGCTTGATGCAGCGCAAAAGTCACTGCTAGTGACCCGATGATCAGCATTAACATTTTGAAGATGAAAACATACAAAGAGCAAAGCTTTCAAACAGGACAACACATTCACATTAAACATAATAATAGGCAAAGAAAGTAAACAAGAAAATCAGCACTGCCTAACGAATAGAGCACAACGAAGAGTAGACAAAATGACAATCTCGTCGACTGCCCAGCAGCACCACATTCTACCAATATCGTATCTATCGCCGTCAGTATGGACATGAGCAGCTTCTAGTGGTCCTTTCTAGTCGGCGGTGATACTAGAATAGCTCATTTGTACCGCTCGTACGACTAGCGTCCGTAGAAGCGATGCTACAACCTCTTCGCTGATGTGAGAGGTCCAGTGTGGGCTGGCCGGCAGCACCATATTCTACCAATATCGTATCTATCGTCGTCAGTATGGGCATGAGCCGCTTCTAGTGGTCCTTTCTAGTCGGTAGTGATACTAGAATAGCTCATTTGTACCGCTCGTACGACTAGCGTCCGTAGAAGCGATGCTACAACCTCGTAGCTGATGTGAGAGGTCCAGTGTGGGCTGGCCGGCAGCACCATATTCTACCAATATCGTATCTATCGTCGTCAGTATGGGCATGAGCAGCTTCTATTGGTCCTTTCTAGTCGGCGGTGATACTAGACAAGCTCATTTGTACAACTCGTACGACTAGCGTCCGTAGAAGCGATGCTACAACCTCGCAAGTTATGTGAGAGGTCCAGTGTGGGCTGGCCGGCAGCACCATATTCTACCAATATCGTATCTATCGCCGTCCGTATGGGCATGAGCCGCTTCTAGTGGTCCTTTCTAGTCGGCGGTGATACTAGACAAGCTCATTTGTACCGCTCGTACGACTAGCGTCCGTAGAAGCGATGCTACAACCTCGTAGCTGATGTGAGAGGTCCAGTGTGGGCTGGCCGGCAGCACCATATTCTACCAATATCGTATCTATCGCCGTCCGTATGGGCATGAGCCGCTTCTAGTGGTCCTTTCTAGTCGGCGGTGATACTAGAAAAACTCATTTGTACCGCTCGTACGACTAGCGTCCGTAGAAGCGATGCTACAACCTCGCAAGTTATGTGAGAGGTCCAGTGTGGGCTGGCCGGCAGCACCATATTCTACCAATTTCGTATCTATCGCCGTCCGTATGGGCATGAGCCGCTTCTAGTGGTCCTTTCTAGTCGACGGTAATGCTCATTGTACCGATCGTACGACTAGCGTCCGTAGAAGCGATGCTACATCCTCGCAAGTTATGAGAGAGGTCCAGTGTGGGCTGGCCGGCAGCACCACATTCTACCAATATCGTATCTATCGTCGTCAGTATGGGCATGAGCCGCTTCTAGTGGTCCTTTCTAGTCGGCGGTGATACTAGAAAAACTCATTTGTACCGCTCGTACGACTAGCGTCCGTAGAAGCGATGCTACAACCTCTTAGCTGATGTGAGAGGTCCAGTGTGGGCTGGCCGGCAGCACCATATTCTACCAATATCGTATCTATCGTCGTCAGTATGGGCATGAGCCGCTTCTAGTGATTCTTTCTAGTCGGTCGTGATACTAGACAAGCTCATTTGTACCGCTCGTACGACTAGCGTCCGTAGAAGCGATGCTACAACCTCGTAGCTGATGTGAGAGGTCCAGTGTGGGCTGGCCGGCAGCACCATATTCTACCAATATCGTATCTATCGCCGTCAGTATGGGCATGAGCCGCTTCTAGTGGTCCTTCCTAGTCGGTAGTGATACTAGACAAGCTCATTGTATCGCTCGTACGACTAGCGTCCGTAGAAGCGATGCTACAAACTCGTAGCTGATGCGAGAGGTCCAGTGTGGGCTGGCCGGCAGCACCATATTCTACCAATATCGTATCTATCGCCGTCCGTATGGGCATGAGCCGCTTCTAGTGGTCCTTTCTAGTCGGCGGTGATACTAGAAAAACTCATTTGTACAACTCGTACGACTAGCGTCCGTAGAAGCGATGCTACAACCTCTTAGCTGATGTGAGAGGTCCAGTGTGTGCTGGCCGGCAGCACCATATTCTACCAATATCGTATCTATCGCCGTCCGTATGGGCATGAGCCGCTTCTAGTGGTCCTTTCTAGTCGGCGGTGATACTAGACAAGCTCATTGTACCGCTCGTACGACTAGCGTCCGTAGAAGCGATGCTACAACCTCGCAAGTTATGTGAGAGGTCCAGTGTGTGCTGGCCGGCAGCACCATATTCTACCAATATCGTATCTATCGCCGTCCGTATGGGCATGAGCCGCTTCTAGTGGTCATTTCTAGTCGGCCGTGATACTAGACAAGCTCATTTGTATCGCTCGTACGACTAGCGTCCGTAGAAGCGATGCTACAAACTCTTAGCTGATGTGAGAGGTCCAGTGTGGGCTGGTCAGCAGCACCATATTCTACCAATATCGTATCTATCGCCGTCCGTATGGGCATGAGCCGCTTCTAGTGGTCCTTTCTAGTCGGCCGTAATACTAGACAAGCTCATTTGTACAACTCGTACGACTAGCGTCCGTAGAAGCGATGCTACAACCTCTTAGCTGATGTGAGAGGTCCAGTGTGGGCTGGCTGGCAGCACCATATTCTACCAATATCGTATCTATCGTCGTCAGTATGGGCATGAGCCGCTTCTAGTGGTCCTTTCTAGTCGGCGGTGATACTAGACAAGCTCATTTGTACCGCTCGTACGACTAGCGTCCGTAGAAGCGATGCTACAACCTCGTAGCTGATGTGAGAGGTCCAGTGTGGGCTGGCCGGCAGCACCATATTCTACCAATATCGTATCTATCGTCGTCAGTATGGGCATGAGCCGCTTCTAGTGGTCCTTTCTAGTCGGCGGTGATACTAGACAAGCTCATTTGTACCGCTCGTACGACTAGCGTCCGTAGAAGCGATGCTACAACCTCGTAGCTGATGTGAGAGGTCCAGTGTGGGCTGGCCGGCAGCACCATATTCTACCAATATCGTATCTATCGTCGTCAGTATGGGCATGAGTCGCTTCTAGTGTTCCTTTCTAGTCGGCCGTGATACTAGACAAGCTCATTTGTACCGCTCGTACGACTAGCGTCCGTAGAAGCGATGCTACAACCTCGTAGCTGATGTGAGAGGTCCAGTGTGGGCTGGCCGGCAGCACCATATTCTACCAATATCGTATCTATCGCCGTCCGTATGGGCATGAGCCGCTTCTAGTGGTCCTTTCTAGTCGGCGGTGATACTAGAAAAACTCATTTGTACAACTCGTACGACTAGCGTCCGTAGAAGCGATGCTACAACCTCTTAGCTGATGTGAGAGGTCCAGTGTGGGCTGGCCGGCAGCACCATATTCTACCAATATCGTATCTATCGCCGTCCGTATGGGCATGAGCCGCTTCTAGTGGTCCTTTCTAGTCGGCGGTGATACTAGACAAGCTCATTGTACCGCTCGTACGACTAGCGTCCGTAGAAGCGATGCTACAACCTCTTAGCTGATGTGAGAGGTCCAGTGTGGGCTGGCCGGCAGCACCATATTCTACCAATATCGTATCTATCGTCGTCAGTATGGGCATGAGCCGCTTCTAGTGGTCATTTCTAGTCGGCCGTGATACTAGACAAGCTCATTTGTATCGCTCGTACGACTAGCGTCCGTAGAAGCGATGCTACAAACTCTTAGCTGATGTGAGAGGTCCAGTGTGGGCTGGTCAGCAGCACCATATTCTACCAATATCGTATCTATCGCCGTCCGTATGGGCATGAGCCGCTTCTAGTGGTCATTTCTAGTCGGCCGTAATACTAGACAAGCTCATTTGTACAACTCGTACGACTAGCGTCCGTAGAAGCGATGCTACAACCTCGTAGCTGATGTGAGAGGTCCAGTGTGGGCTGGCTGGCAGCACCATATTCTACCAATATCGTATCTATCGTCGTCAGTATGGGCATGAGTCGCTTCTAGTGGTCCTTTCTAGTCGGCGGTGATACTAGACAAGCTCATTTGTACCGCTCGTACGACTAGCGTCCGTAGAAGCGATGCTACAACCTCGTAGCTGATGTGAGAGGTCCAGTGTGGGCTGGCCGGCAGCACCATATTCTACCAATATCGTATCTATCGTCGTCCGTATGGGCATGAGCCGCTTCTAGTGGTCCTTTCTAGTCGGCGGTGATACTAGACAAGCTCATTTGTACCGCTCGTACGACTAGCGTCCGTAGAAGCGATGCTACAACCTCGTAGCTGATGTGAGAGGTCCAGTGTGGGCTGGCCGGCAGCACCATATTCTACCAATATCGTATCTATCGTCGTCAGTATGGGCATGAGTCGCTTCTAGTGTTCCTTTCTAGTCGGCGGTGATACTAGACAAGCTCAATTGTACCGCTCGTACGACTAGCGTCCGTAGAAGCGATGCTACAACCTCGTAGCTGATGTGAGAGGTCCAGTGTGGGCTGGCCGGCAGCACCATATTCTACCAATATCGTATCTATCGCCGTCCGTATGGGCATGAGCCGCTTCTAGTGGTCCTTTCTAGTCGGCGGTGATACTAGAAAAACTCATTTGTACAACTCGTACGACTAGCGTCCGTAGAAGCGATGCTACAACCTCTTAGCTGATGTGAGAGGTCCAGTGTGGGCTGGCCGGCAGCACCATATTCTACCAATATCGTATCTATCGCCGTCCGTATGGGCATGAGCCGCTTCTAGTGGTCCTTTCTAGTCGGCGGTGATACTAGACAAGCTCATTTGTACCGCTCGTACGACTAGCGTCCGTAGAAGCGATGCTACAACCTCGTAGCTGATGTGAGAGGTCCAGTGTGGGCTGGCCGGCAGCACCATATTCTACCAATATCGTATCTATCGTCGTCAGTATGGGCATGAGCCGCTTCTAGTGGTCCTTTCTAGTCGGCGGTGATACTAGACAAGCTCATTTGTACCGCTCGTACGACTAGCGTCCGTAGAAGCGATGCTACAACCTCGTAGCTGATGTGAGAGGTCCAGTGTGGGCTGGCCGGCAGCACCATATTCTACCAATATCGTATCTATCGTCGTCAGTATGGGCATGAGTCGCTTCTAGTGTTCCTTTCTAGTCGGCGGTGATACTAGACAAGCTCATTTGTACCGCTCGTACGACTAGCGTCCGTAGAAGCGATGCTACAACCTCGTAGCTGATGTGAGAGGTCCAGTGTGGGCTGGCCGGCAGCACCATATTCTACCAATATCGTATCTATCGCCGTCCGTATGGGCATGAGCCGCTTCTAGTGGTCCTTTCTAGTCGGCGGTGATACTAGAAAAACTCATTTGTACAACTCGTACGACTAGCGTCCGTAGAAGCGATGCTACAACCTCTTAGCTGATGTGAGAGGTCCAGTGTGGGCTGGCCGGCAGCACCATATTCTACCAATATCGTATCTATCGCCGTCCGTATGGGCATGAGCCGCTTCTAGTGGTCCTTTCTAGTCGGCGGTGATACTAGACAAGCTCATTGTACCGCTCGTACGACTAGCGTCCGTAGAAGCGATGCTACAACCTCGCAAGTTATGTGAGAGGTCCAGTGTGTGCTGGCCGGCAGCACCATATTCTACCAATATCGTATCTATCGCCGTCAGTATGGGCATGAGCCGCTTCTAGTGGTCATTTCTAGTCGGCGGTGATACTAGACAAGCTCATTTGTATCGCTCGTACGACTAGCGTCCGTAGAAGCGATGCTACAAACTCTTAGCTGATGTGAGAGGTCCAGTGTGGGCTGGTCAGCAGCACCATATTCTACCAATATCGTATCTATCGCCGTCCGTATGGGCATGAGCCGCTTCTAGTGGTCATTTCTAGTCGGCCGTAATACTAGACAAGCTCATTTGTACAACTCGTACGACTAGCGTCCGTAGAAGCGATGCTACAACCTCTTAGCTGATGTGAGAGGTCCAGTGTGGGCTGGCTGGCAGCACCATATTCTACCAATATCGTATCTATCGTCGTCAGTATGGGCATGAGCCGCTTCTAGTGGTCCTTTCTAGTCGGCGGTGATACTAGACAAGCTCATTTGTACCGCTCGTACGACTAGCGTCCGTAGAAGCGATGCTACAACCTCGTAGCTGATGTGAGAGGTCCAGTGTGGGCTGGCCGGCAGCACCATATTCTACCAATATCGTATCTATCGTCGTCCGTATGGGCATGAGCCGCTTCTAGTGGTCCTTTCTAGTCGGCGGTGATACTAGAAAAACTCATTTGTACAACTCGTACGACTAGCGTCCGTAGAAGCGATGCTACAACCTCTTAGCTGATGTGAGAGGTCCAGTGTGGGCTGGCCGGCAGCACCATATTCTACCAATATCGTATCTATCGCCGTCCGTATGGGCATGAGCCGCTTCTAGTGGTCCTTTCTAGTCGGCGGTGATACTAGACAAGCTCATTTGTACCGCTCGTACGACTAGCGTCCGTAGAAGCGATGCTACAACCTCGTAGCTGATGTGAGAGGTCCAGTGTGGGCTGGCCGGCAGCACCATATTCTACCAATATCGTATCTATCGTCGTCAGTATGGGCATGAGCCGCTTCTAGTGGTCCTTTCTAGTCGGCGGTGATACTAGACAAGCTCATTTGTACCGCTCGTACGACTAGCGTCCGTAGAAGCGATGCTACAACCTCGTAGCTGATGTGAGAGGTCCAGTGTGGGCTGGCCGGCAGCACCATATTCTACCAATATCGTATCTATCGTCGTCAGTATGGGCATGAGTCGCTTCTAGTGTTCCTTTCTAGTCGGCCGTGATACTAGACAAGCTCATTTGTACCGCTCGTACGACTAGCGTCCGTAGAAGCGATGCTACAACCTCGTAGCTGATGTGAGAGGTCCAGTGTGGGCTGGCCGGCAGCACCATATTCTACCAATATCGTATCTATCGCCGTCCGTATGGGCATGAGCCGCTTCTAGTGGTCCTTTCTAGTCGGCGGTGATACTAGAAAAACTCATTTGTACAACTCGTACGACTAGCGTCCGTAGAAGCGATGCTACAACCTCTTAGCTGATGTGAGAGGTCCAGTGTGGGCTGGCCGGCAGCACCATATTCTACCAATATCGTATCTATCGCCGTCCGTATGGGCATGAGCCGCTTCTAGTGGTCCTTTCTAGTCGGCGGTGATACTAGACAAGCTCATTGTACCGCTCGTACGACTAGCGTCCGTAGAAGCGATGCTACAACCTCGCAAGTTATGTGAGAGGTCCAGTGTGTGCTGGCCGGCAGCACCATATTCTACCAATATCGTATCTATCGCCGTCAGTATGGGCATGAGCCGCTTCTAGTGGTCATTTCTAGTCGGCGGTGATACTAGACAAGCTCATTTGTATCGCTCGTACGACTAGCGTCCGTAGAAGCGATGCTACAAACTCTTAGCTGATGTGAGAGGTCCAGTGTGGGCTGGTCAGCAGCACCATATTCTACCAATATCGTATCTATCGCCGTCCGTATGGGCATGAGCCGCTTCTAGTGGTCATTTCTAGTCGGCCGTAATACTAGACAAGCTCATTTGTACAACTCGTACGACTAGCGTCCGTAGAAGCGATGCTACAACCTCTTAGCTGATGTGAGAGGTCCAGTGTGGGCTGGCTGGCAGCACCATATTCTACCAATATCGTATCTATCGTCGTCAGTATGGGCATGAGTCGCTTCTAGTGTTCCTTTCTAGTCGGCGGTGATACTAGACAAGCTCATTTGTACCGCTCGTACGACTAGCGTCCGTAGAAGCGATGCTACAACCTCGTAGCTGATGTGAGAGGTCCAGTGTGGGCTGGCCGGCAGCACCATATTCTACCAATATCGTATCTATCGTCGTCCGTATGGGCATGAGCCGCTTCTAGTGGTCCTTTCTAGTCGGCGGTGATACTAGACAAGCTCATTTGTACCGCTCGTACGACTAGCGTCCGTAGAAGCGATGCTACAACCTCGTAGCTGATGTGAGAGGTCCAGTGTGGGCTGGCCGGCAGCACCATATTCTACCAATATCGTATCTATCGTCGTCAGTATGGGCATGAGTCGCTTCTAGTGTTCCTTTCTAGTCGGCGGTGATACTAGACAAGCTCATTTGTACCGCTCGTACGACTAGCGTCCGTAGAAGCGATGCTACAACCTCGTAGCTGATGTGAGAGGTCCAGTGTGGGCTGGCCGGCAGCACCATATTCTACCAATATCGTATCTATCGCCGTCCGTATGGGCATGAGCCGCTTCTAGTGGTCCTTTCTAGTCGGCGGTGATACTAGAAAAACTCATTTGTACAACTCGTACGACTAGCGTCCGTAGAAGCGATGCTACAACCTCTTAGCTGATGTGAGAGGTCCAGTGTGGGCTGGCCGGCAGCACCATATTCTACCAATATCGTATCTATCGCCGTCCGTATGGGCATGAGCCGCTTCTAGTGGTCCTTTCTAGTCGGCGGTGATACTAGACAAGCTCATTGTACCGCTCGTACGACTAGCGTCCGTAGAAGCGATGCTACAACCTCGCAAGTTATGTGAGAGGTCCAGTGTGTGCTGGCCGGCAGCACCATATTCTACCAATATCGTATCTATCGCCGTCAGTATGGGCATGAGCCGCTTCTAGTGGTCATTTCTAGTCGGCGGTGATACTAGACAAGCTCATTTGTATCGCTCGTACGACTAGCGTCCGTAGAAGCGATGCTACAAACTCTTAGCTGATGTGAGAGGTCCAGTGTGGGCTGGTCAGCAGCACCATATTCTACCAATATCGTATCTATCGCCGTCCGTATGGGCATGAGCCGCTTCTAGTGGTCATTTCTAGTCGGCCGTAATACTAGACAAGCTCATTTGTACAACTCGTACGACTAGCGTCCGTAGAAGCGATGCTACAACCTCTTAGCTGATGTGAGAGGTCCAGTGTGGGCTGGCTGGCAGCACCATATTCTACCAATATCGTATCTATCGTCGTCAGTATGGGCATGAGCCGCTTCTAGTGGTCCTTTCTAGTCGGCGGTGATACTAGACAAGCTCATTTGTACCGCTCGTACGACTAGCGTCCGTAGAAGCGATGCTACAACCTCGTAGCTGATGTGAGAGGTCCAGTGTGGGCTGGCCGGCAGCACCATATTCTACCAATATCGTATCTATCGTCGTCCGTATGGGCATGAGCCGCTTCTAGTGGTCCTTTCTAGTCGGCGGTGATACTAGAAAAACTCATTTGTACAACTCGTACGACTAGCGTCCGTAGAAGCGATGCTACAACCTCTTAGCTGATGTGAGAGGTCCAGTGTGGGCTGGCCGGCAGCACCATATTCTACCAATATCGTATCTATCGCCGTCCGTATGGGCATGAGCCGCTTCTAGTGGTCCTTTCTAGTCGGCGGTGATACTAGACAAGCTCATTGTACCGCTCGTACGACTAGCGTCCGTAGAAGCGATGCTACAACCTCGCAAGTTATGTGAGAGGTCCAGTGTGTGCTGGCCGGCAGCACCATATTCTACCAATATCGTATCTATCGCCGTCAGTATGGGCATGAGCCGCTTCTAGTGGTCATTTCTAGTCGGCCGTGATACTAGACAAGCTCATTTGTATCGCTCGTACGACTAGCGTCCGTAGAAGCGATGCTACAAACTCTTAGCTGATGTGAGAGGTCCAGTGTGGGCTGGTCAGCAGCACCATATTCTACCAATATCGTATCTATCGCCGTCCGTATGGGCATGAGCCGCTTCTAGTGGTCATTTCTAGTCGGCCGTAATACTAGACAAGCTCATTTGTACAACTCGTACGACTAGCGTCCGTAGAAGCGATGCTACAACCTCTTAGCTGATGTGAGAGGTCCAGTGTGGGCTGGCTGGCAGCACCATATTCTACCAATATCGTATCTATCGTCGTCAGTATGGGCATGAGCCGCTTCTAGTGGTCCTTTCTAGTCGGCGGTGATACTAGACAAGCTCATTTGTACCGCTCGTACGACTAGCGTCCGTAGAAGCGATGCTACAACCTCGTAGCTGATGTGAGAGGTCCAGTGTGGGCTGGCCGGCAGCACCATATTCTACCAATATCGTATCTATCGTCGTCCGTATGGGCATGAGCCGCTTCTAGTGGTCCTTTCTAGTCGGCGGTGATACTAGACAAGCTCATTTGTACCGCTCGTACGACTAGCGTCCGTAGAAGCGATGCTACAACCTCGTAGCTGATGTGAGAGGTCCAGTGTGGGCTGGTCAGCAGCACCATATTCTACCAATATCGTATCTATCGTCGTCAGTATGGGCATGAGTCGCTTCTAGTGTTCCTTTCTAGTCGGCGGTGATACTAGACAAGCTCATTTGTACCGCTCGTACGACTAGCGTCCGTAGAAGCGATGCTACAACCTCGTAGCTGATGTGAGAGGTCCAGTGTGGGCTGGCCGGCAGCACCATATTCTACCAATATCGTATCTATCGCCGTCCGTATGGGCATGAGCCGCTTCTAGTGGTCCTTTCTAGTCGGCGGTGATACTAGAAAAACTCATTTGTACAACTCGTACGACTAGCGTCCGTAGAAGCGATGCTACAACCTCTTAGCTGATGTGAGAGGTCCAGTGTGGGCTGGCCGGCAGCACCATATTCTACCAATATCGTATCTATCGCCGTCCGTATGGGCATGAGCCGCTTCTAGTGGTCCTTTCTAGTCGGCGGTGATACTAGACAAGCTCATTGTACCGCTCGTACGACTAGCGTCCGTAGAAGCGATGCTACAACCTCGCAAGTTATGTGAGAGGTCCAGTGTGGGCTGGCCGGCAGCACCATATTCTACCAATATCGTATCTATCGCCGTCAGTATGGGCATGAGCCGCTTCTAGTGGTCATTTCTAGTCGGCCGTGATACTAGACAAGCTCATTTGTATCGCTCGTACGACTAGCGTCCGTAGAAGCGATGCTACAAACTCTTAGCTGATGTGAGAGGTCCAGTGTGGGCTGGTCAGCAGCACCATATTCTACCAATATCGTATCTATCGCCGTCCGTATGGGCATGAGCCGCTTCTAGTGGTCCTTTCTAGTCGGCCGAAATACTAGACAAGCTCATTTGTACAACTCGTACGACTAGCGTCCGTAGAAGCGATGCTACAACCTCGTAGCTGATGTGAGAGGTCCAGTGTGGGCTGGCCGGCAGCACCATATTCTACCAATATCGTATCTATCGTCGTCAGTATGGGCATGAGCCGCTTCTAGTGGTCCTTTCTAGTCGGCGGTGATACTAGACAAGCTCATTTGTACCGCTCGTACGACTAGCGTCCGTAGAAGCGATGCTACAACCTCGTAGCTGATGTGAGAGGTCCAGTGTGGGCTGGCCGGCAGCACCATATTCTACCAATATCGTATCTATCGCCGTCAGTATGGGCATGAGCCGCTTCTAGTGGTCCTTTCTAGTCGGTAGTGATACTAGACAAGCTCATTGTATCGCTCGTACGACTAGCGTCCGTAGAAGCGATGCTACAAACTCGTAGCTGATGCGAGAGGTCCAGTGTGGGCTGGCCGGCAGCACCATATTCTACCAATATCGTATCTATCGCCGTCAGTATGGGCATGAGCCGCTTCTAGTGGTCCTTTCTAGTCGGCGGTGATACTAGAAAAACTCATTTGTACAACTCGTACGACTAGCGTCCGTAGAAGCGATGCTACAACCTCTTAGCTGATGTGAGAGGTCCAGTGTGGGCTGGCCGGCAGCACCATATTCTACCAATATCGTATCTATCGTCGTCCGTATGGACATGAGCCGCTTCTAGTGGTCCTTTCTAGTCGGCGGTGATACTAGAAAAACTCATTTGTACAACTCGTACGACTAGCGTCCGTAGAAGCGATGCTACAACCTCGTAGTTGATGTGAGAGGTCCAGTGTGGGCTGGCCGGCAGCACCATATTCTACCAATATCGTATCTATCGCCGTCCGTATGGACATGAGCCGCTTCTAGTGGTCCTTTCTAGTCGGCGGTGATACTAGACAAGCTCATTGTACCGCTCGTACGACTAGCGTCCGTAGAAGCGATGCTACAACCTCGCAAGTTATGTGAGAGGTCCAGTGTGTGCTGGCCGGCAGCACCATATTCTACCAATATCGTATCTATCGCCGTCAGTATGGGCATGAGCCGCTTCTAGTGGTCCTTTCTAGTCGGCCGTAATACTAGACAAGCTCATTTGTATCGCTCGTACGACTAGCGTCCGTAGAAGCGATGCTACAAACTCTTAGCTGATGTGAGAGGTCCAGTGTGGGCTGGTCAGCAGCACCATATTCTACCAATATCGTATCTATCGCCGTCCGTATGGGCATGAGCCGCTTCTAGTGGTCCTTTCTAGTCGGCCGTAATACTAGACAAGCTCATTTGTACAACTCGTACGACTAGCGTCCGTAGAAGCGATGCTACAAACTCTTAGCTGATGTGAGAGGTCCAGTGTGGGCTGGCTGGCAGCACCATATTCTACCAATATCGTATCTATCGTCGTCAGTATGGGCATGAGCCGCTTCTAGTGGTCCTTTCTAGTCGACCGGGATACTAGACAAGCTCATTGTACCGCTCGTACGACTAGCGTCCGTAGAAGCGATGCTACAACCTCGTAGCTGATGTGAGAGGTCCAGTGTGGGCTGGTCGGCAGCACCATATTCTACCAATATCGTATCTATCGTCGTCAGTATGGGCATGAGTCGCTTCTAGTGTTCCTTTCTAGTCGGCCGTGATACTAGACAAGCTCATTTGTACCGCTCGTACGACTAGCGTCCGTAGAAGCGATGCTACAACCTCGTAGCTGATGTGAGAGGTCCAGTGTGGGCTGGCCGGCAGCACCATATTCTACCAATATCGTATCTATCGTCGTCAGTATGGGCATGAGCCGCTTCTAGTGGTCCTTTCTAGTCGGCCGTGATACTAGACAAGCTCATTGTACCGCTCGTACGACTAGCGTCCGTAGAAGCGATGCTACAACCTCGTAGCTGATGTGAGAGGTCCAGTGTGGGCTGGCCGGCAGCACCATATTCTACCAATATCGTATCTATCGTCGTCAGTATGGGCATGAGTCGCTTCTAGTGTTCATTTCTAGTCGGCCGTGATACTAGACAAGCTCATTTGTACCGCTCGTACGACTAGCGTCCGTAGAAGCGATGCTACAACCTCGTAGCTGATGTGAGAGGTCCAGTGTGGGCTGGCCGGCAGCACCATATTCTACCAATATCGTATCTATCGCCGTCAGTATGGGCATGAGCCGCTTCTAGTGGTCCTTTCTAGTCGGCCGTGATACTAGACAAGCTCATTGTACCGCTCGTACGACTAGCGTCCGTAGAAGCGATGCTACAACCTCGTAGCTGATGTGAGAGGTCCAGTGTGGGCTGGCCGGCAGCACCATATTCTACCAATATCGTATCTATCGTCGTCAGTATGGGCATGAGCCGCTTCTAGTGGTCCTTTCTAGTCGGCGGTGATACTAGACAAGCTCATTTGTACCGCTCGTACGACTGGCGTCCGTAGAAGCGATGCTACAACCTCGTAGTTGATGTGAGAGGTCCAGTGTGGGCTGGTCAGCAGCACCAATTCTACCAATTTCGTATCTATCTTTGTCTTTTTGCTGATGAGTCGTTTCTTTACTCTTCCAATACTTGCTGTGTTAGTAAAGGGTCACATTAGTACTCCTAATACTGACTTCGTTGCTATTTGTGACGATATGTTCTGTTCTTGATTATTTGTACCTATTCAAGTTCAAGTTCAAGTTGAGCTTCTTTTCTATCTAGAGCAAGTTCGATGCATTTAAATTTAAGAATGATTCTGACCATAATAGTTTCATTTTAACAGTGATATCAAATCAAACAAAGGTGCTGCTTTCTGAGTAGGTATTATGGTAGCATCTACTAGATAGAGAATAAGTCGAAAGTGACAAAAGCACGGCTGCTAGCTCTATATATAGAGAGGTCTCGGCGAAGAAGAAACCGAGAAAATAGCTAGCGCGCGCAAGTGAATTACGAAAGTGTCAGCGGTCAGCGTTCATCATCATCAGGCAGCGTTGAAAGAGCATGGAAGTGATACAGAGTGGAAGGTGGTGCCATCTACAGCTTTTCGCGAGAACACATGACCATGGTTAGAACACGCTGTCTACGGGGACTCCGCGCTCTCAATTGGCTGATCCTTCTATTATTTCATGTCTTTTTTGTGTCTACGGGGGCGACACATCAGCATCGGCAATCGCCATCACGAAGGAGTGTGTCGTCATCATCATCTGATGTGAAGCTACATTATCATCAGCTCCAGACTTCAAGATCCTGCTGCTTCTCAACGTCACCATCACTAACTATATTCAGGCGAACTTTCATAGCTCCACCAAACGCAGCAGTGCGAATTAGCGCATCACAGCCCATCACTGCGACATCATTATTCTTTCAGAGAAGAAAGAAAATCAAACGTTCATTTTTGCATTCCGATGGACGTTTATCAATTTCATTATCACACTACGCCCCCGCGGGATCTTCGTACGATTGTCATTTCAATGGTATGTCACGACAGTTGTTGGAACGGCGGGGCGGTGGTGCTTCGACGACGGCAATGTCTGCTGTCGTGACAACGGAGGAGTCCTCTGCCAGTAGCAATATTGATATTCAGTCTAACAACAATAACGTTGAAAAAGTTGGATGCAACAATAATAATATTGCAGAGGACGATGATGAAGATGAAGATTCACAAAATAAATTTATACTGATGCACACTTATAATTGTACAACAGCATCTTTGATGGGGTTGGGGATGCCTACACGTCAATTTGCAACCTGGGTCCGGTATTATCTATCCAACAACAGCAGCAACCGCAGTAACGATACATCGTTATCGTCAACGACAAACACAGAAACAACAGCAGGTGAAATAGAGGACATAATGAACAATGTAAGCACAGAAGAGGTTCACTGGGAGAATGACTGGGAGGACCACGTGATGACCTTACGCCAATATTGGAAAGATGGGACACTGCTTTGTGAACATACAAATTTATTGAATGATCGGGGTGGAATGCGCCGAATCAAACACAAGAGGAAAGAAGACATGGAACAGGAGAGTGAAGGAGCAAAGAACCAAATGAGTAGTGACGCAGAAGAAATGAAAGACGAAGAAGAACAACAAATGAAGTACGAGCATTTTAGAAACATACTCGGGTCATATGCCGATCGTTTGGTGAATATTGTCGAAGACGAATTGAGTGATTCGAATTTCATTCCTCGTGATGATGACGATGAGTTTACAAACAAAACAGAGACAATTTCAGAGATGAGATGGACACGACTTGGTTTACGAGGTTGGATTGAAAACGAGTTTGGAGTAGAGAATACTCGTGCATTAATGGCAAGTGGACTATTGATCCAATCAGAAAAAGAGCAACTTGAGGTAGGTGCATTGTCATACATACAATACAATGGATTGCTTCGCATTTTGCCATGCAGTGATTGTCTAATTTTGAACTTTTCTGGTTGTCCACGACAGACTTTTCAATTATTTCTTGATTGGTTTCGAGGCCAATTCCCGTACTTCCACGATACATGTGATGCCTGCGGAGCATCATGTAAAGATGCTCCTCTCTCAGAGTTGCATGACGATGGAAATGTAGATTCGGCCAGCGATGAATTCATAGGCAGCAATATTCAGGAAGGGTTAGATGTAGATGATGTGGAATCCCGCCAACATGAAGACGACGAAGACAATGACGACTTTTCCTTCGTCGGTTACATTGGGCCAAGTCCAGACGAGCAGTTGGGTAATGCGTCTAGAACGGAGTTGTATCGATGTCGATCTTGCTCAGCATTCACCAGATTCCCACGCTATAACAAGGCATTGTGGGTAACACGAACTCGCAGGGGACGGTGTGGCGAATACTCGATGTTGCTGTATCGTATGCTCCGTTCGTTGGGATACGATAAGATTCGATGGGTTGTGGATTGGGCTGATCATGTGTGGGTAGAAGTATTACTTGGTGATAATGTTGGTGGCAAAAGTGCCACGGAAGAAATTGGAAGATGGGTGCATTTAGATCCATGCGAAGCAGCAGTGGACAATCCTCATTTGTATTCTAGTTGGGGCAAAAATCAAACGTATTTGATGGCATTCCATGACCCCTATGCGAGGATATCGTCTACTGCAGATGGAAAGGATTCAAAGATACCACCTGTAGAAGATGTTACACTGAGATACACAAATGATGAAATTGATGCTATAACCGAGCGAAGAGGCATTCCTGAACAGTCTGTGGCAGAAGCAATAAAAGAAGTATCATACAAAATGGCAACGATGTTGAAGAATGTTGTGACCAGTAGCTAAAACCTGTGTTTGTAAAGTAGCAATTTAGACATCCATTCAGAATTGCCAACTTCTAACAGAACAATGCTAGCAACCAGCTTTTGTGATCTGTTCATGTCTTCACCTAGCTTTATCTCTCCATCAGACAGATAGATAGATAAATTATTTTAGTTGCTAAACTGCTTATTCGAGGTACGATAAACACTAATTCTGAGACCAGTCAATGGGTCTCGTTTTGATAACAATACTAATACTCTCTAGACAAGGCAGCCAAAACGAGACTCTCTAGAGACAGGCGTCTCGTTTTTGAGAAACGTCTTGTAAAATAGGAGTATGTACTCTTCTTGCCGAATCGGACCTGAAAAAATTATACATAGGAATGCTGAATCGACGTACAGACTCATTATTTGCTAATACATTCAAGAACTTGTGCATCGGACATGAAAACGATGTGAAAAAGCGCCCATCACCATGACTTTTCCGCCATTCATTTCATGCACAAAATAACACGCAGCGATCGCGAATAAAGGGGAGCCAGAAGCACATAGAATATGATCATCAGTGATCTTTTGTGGTAGAGCAGGCGGAAGTCGCCTAGAGGAGGAAATTGGCTCATAGTTGCTCGATGACATCGAGATTATGTTCGATGTACACTTGATGATGATGAGCGTGGATTAAGACGCAATGTGGCGGTAATGGAACAAACCGCCCACTATTTCCTTTGCAGCCTCAACACAAACGACACAATCAACTTTTTAATGAGGGTGGATACACTGCGAAGTAAAGACCGAAGTGCTTCAAATGTCACCGCCGTGTATTAGCGCAATCGAAATGCCACCCGTATTATTTCTGTTGCCATCGCTCGGTCAAGAAAGATCCGCACCGCTGTAGAAGCATTTTCCTACTGCTGTATGCGAGAGATCATGGACTAGAATAGATCAATCAGTCTTCAATCCTTGCTTACAGCTACTCTGCAACGTCAGTCATCCTATTTCAAACCGATACGAGTACACTAGCATTGATCCACAATTCGCTTGCTGTGCCAATACACGAACAAACGAATCCTCTGGACGAATATAAGTTGGTCGATGCGTTTATGTGACTACATGCGCAGATGAAGCAAAGAAAGTGAGGTAGAATGCAATTTGGAAAATGTGTATTGAAGCAGAAACAACACAAGATGAGAAGGAAGTGCGTGTTCCAATGGACAGTACATAAATGCAAACAGGAGTAGAATGTTACATGATGTTGCAAGCAGCTCGATCATTGATCATCAGAGTTTGCAATAATGATAGAAAAATAAGCAGATGGCTGAAATGAACAGAATCGCAGCAGCAGGGCTTGTTCCAGTACAGCCTAGGATCAAATTCTCATGCAATCAAACGCGAAGGACCCATTACCATTATGTGAGCACTTACAATTCAACTGATATGCAAATCAAAGTAATCAATTTGCCACAATAGAACTTTATATGAATTGATTCTGCTCCTTTATGACATGCTGAGATTATTATTTAGATGCATCCTCCCATGCCCATGAGAAGTTATTTTGGTGCATCCTCGTATGCTGGGGTAGACCGCCTCTTTGTGCTCACCACGTTCCATCACTCTATTGTCATGTAGCATGGACATGCATGTAGAGTTAGAATCTGTTAGAATCTCTGGTCCTCTAGCCTCTGCCATCAATCGAGCAGCCACTGTCACGAGCTACAAGGAGACAGCATCGAAACCCCTGCCTCCTTTCCTCCTCTCTTTCTCTTCTTCCTCCCTCCTTTCTTCCTCCTCCTCCTTTCTTTCTCTTTTTCTCCATCTTTTCCCCCCTCCTTCATCAAGGGTAAATAAGCCTTATGCATTGCATTACCACTTTCCGATATCGGAGGAACTAAAATCATCACCAGCACAACCAGCTGCCTGATATCCAAGCTTCGACTGAGTCGAGCGTAGGCTTATTCCGGAAATCTGAGGAGCTCCAACATAGATAAGTAACTCGTGTTAATTGTACGCGTGGGCAGACCCGTCCATCCCACGCAAGAGATGTTGACCGGTATTTGCAAAATCTCATTTCACGACTTTCACTTCAGGAATAGGCTGTCTTATTCCCACGCAAGAGATGTTGACCGGTATTTGCAAAATCTCATTTCACGACTTTCAATTACATATATAGGAATATGATGGCCTATTCCATCAGGAATAGTCCATCCTATTCCATCGAAAACCTAAAATTATTACGTTGGACAACTTCATAATTTAAAAAAAAATACAATAGAGAACTCAATAAGTATTAGAGGGTACTATTTCTTCATTGAAGGAATAATAATTCACCCGAGAGTCAACTTTGTGTGTCAAGATAATCTTGGTGTATGTACCTGATGTCGACAAGCTATCCAGAGGAGACTAATGGAGCCGGTCATACTGCAGAGCTTGTACGGCAACGCAAGAATGCCTCTATCAGCCCAGAGGAGAGGGCAGCTCAAAGGGCTAAGGCCGCCGCTAGAGTAAAGCTTTACCGTCAACGCAAGCATGCCTCTATCAGCCCAGAGGAGAGGGCAGCTCAGAAGGCAAAGAAGGCCGCTGCAGACAAGATCTATCGTCAACGCAAGAATGCCTCGATGAGCGCAGAGGAGAGGGCAGCTCAGAAGGCAAAAAAAACCGCTGCGGTAAGGCTTTGCCGTCAACGCAAGATTGAGTCGATGAGCGCAGAGGAGAGGGCAGCTCAGAAGGCAAAAAAGACCGCTGCGGCAAGGCTTTGCCGTCAACGCAAGATTGAGTCGATGAGCGCAGAGGAGAGGGCAGCTCAGAAGGCAAAAAAGACCGCTGCGGCAAGGCTTTGCCGTCAACGCAAGATTGAGTCGATGAGCGCAGAGGAGAGGGCAGCTCAGAAGGCAAAAAAGACCGCTGCGGCAAGGCTTTACCGTCAACGAACGAATGCGATGAGCGCAGAGGAGAGCATTGGAAAGAGTTGTGATTACGAGATCGTTGTTGACAGAACACATCCAGTCCAACAGGCACGCAATCATGACCAAAAGAAAATAATGAGAGTCGATAGCAATCCAAATGCATTTCGCACTGCTGTCTGTGTACTATGCGATAGGCTAATAATTGGGTGTGAGGCTATCCACAAGATAACAGTTGATTCGCTTCGTTTTCAGAAAAATAGGATAAGCGTCGAATCCTATGAGGACTACCACCATGTCACGCTGAAAGATGAGCTTATTTCACAGCATGAAATCAAAGGCCAAGAGCTCGAAGGCCTTCTGCTATCACCAAGAGCCAAGAAGACCAAGAACAAGAACGGATGTGTAGCATTTGAGGCATGCAGCCAATGTTACAGTGCGTGGCACAATGATAGCGATTCACCGCCCAAGTATGCCATCAGTAACGGCTTTGCCATCGGCCACATCCCCACGGATATCATTGCCAATGAGGAAATCACAGAGCAGATGTGTTCGCTATTAGCTCCTGTCCGCCCTTTTGCCTACATATTCGCGTATACAGCTGGTGCTCACAAAGCTATCCGTGGTCACTTTAGCTTTTTCGAGGTTGATCTTACCCATACTGGTTCTGTAATGAATCACTTCTTGACAACAGGTGCAAACCCGCTTGTTTATGTCGTGTTATGTGGACGAATGACTCCGAAACAGAAGGAAATAGTGAAAAAAAGAGCAAGGCTTGACACAGAGAAAATGATGGAAATATTAGAATGGTTCGTTAATGAGTCTGGCCACCCAGGATATGAAGGAGTTACCGCACCATCACAGTGCCCTCAGCCCAACATTATCGTCGACGAAGAAACACCCAACAATACTGATCAAGAACATGATCCAGATCTAGAAGCAAAGTTTGCTGGAGCTTCGTTCCACTTTACCAGCATCCATGAGCCGCAAGATGATACAGGGGTTTACGAATCCAACCAGAAGTTTACCAAAGCTATGATTGATCGTACAATGCCAACACTTCTGGTCAATGGTAGCAAGTATGCAGATCTTAGAGAACTTCTTCTCGAGAATATTGCGCCACTGCAATTTCCTTTTGGTCAAGGGGGGCCAAAGGCAAAGCGGAGGACTCACATATCTCCGGTGGAATGCTATCGTTACTACTGCCGACTCTCGCTTCCTCAATTCATGAGGGGGGACTTTCTCCTCTTGCTGAACCACATGTTCAATCGGCAGCGCAGTTACGAGACAGCCGTGGTCACTTGCAAATCCAGTTTATTCGGCCAGTCACTTGCGGAGAAGATGTCAAAACTCAAAATGAAAGACCTCGATCAGGCATTGTTTCAAAAACAAACCCGCCAAAGGGTAAATGGAACGGCTGGAGAATACATCAGGGCAGTGGAGGCAGCGTGCAAACCAGTCGGGTACACTGCTTTGAGTGCCAAACAAAATCGCCGCAAGCATTTCGCAATGGATAACTACTTCGGAGGCCATTCCATTTTCTTAACTACGACTCCATGTGATGAATGCACCATCAGGGTCCAAGTCTTCGCCAACGCTGGCAAGGAGGTGGTGCTGCCAAATCTTGGTGTCTGGGATGACGAAGACCACTTGAAAGAATGTAGATTCAACTTTGAGCTGAGAAAGGAGACCAGACGTCTGTATCCAGGGGCATGTTCTCTTGTTTACCAGCATTTGATGCAGATTATTACAGAATGTTTGATAGGTTGGGACCCAAAGAAACAAACAGGGCGACTAGGCGTGTTCGGAGTACCAATAGCGTACTCAAGAACTGACGAAGAGCAAGGCAGGAAGACACTTCATAGTCACTGGCAAATATGGGTAAAAGACTTCAACAAAATTAGAGATGCTCTATTTCATAGTGATGACAGAAAAAAGAAAGCCGCAAGGGATGCTCTCATATCATACATTGACAAAGTTGTCTGTGCCAGCTATGGGACTGATATGAAGATAGCCCTGTTACGATGCCTATGCACGAAATACTCCAGGAGGTAGAAGATAAGAATATCCTTCGCAAAGCACATCACCAGGATCATTGCCTTGATGTTAAGGGCAAAGTATTGGAATGCAAACAGTGTGGGAAAACATTTTCGCCATCAGAGTGTATTAACATGGGTATTAGTCACTTACGTCAACAAACACTTCAAGATCATGCAGATAGCAGTAAAGAAGACGCACCAGACTCTTCAACAAACATGAAAAAGGAATGGCTCGATCAAGCAGCGATTCGCTACCCTTTTGATTTTGAAGAGGAAGGAAGTCCTACTGAAGCGCTGAAACAACAACACATCATAATGGATGCGGACGGAGACGGAGATGGAGCCAACGAACAAGAACAAGTAACTCATGAATGGCTACATGATAGAAACCTACGCAGGGACCTCCTGCATCTTGTTTTTGACGAGCATGATTATACACATCGGGGAACATGTTTCAAGGGTGGGAAAGCAGAATGCAGAGGGCATTTGCCAGAGATGGCAAGTGAAGATTCCATCATTTTCGACAATGAAGCAATAGCTGGCGTGAAAGAAGGCCTGAGAGACGATGATCATCGTAACACAAGCGACGCCAATGGGGTCAAGGTCATCCTTCATAACCATCTGAATGGTGAGGTAGAAGAAAAATCTCAGTATGCAATCTTACCGAAAAGACAGAATGGCAGTCAGTTTCTCAACCAACACAGCTTGGCGATTTCAGATGTTATTGGAAGCAATACCAATGTAACACTGGGTGATTGGAGCCACTCCTATTACACCACGCTGTACAAGTCCAAAGACACACAATCCGAAGACAAGATGGCATACCGTCGAGTCCATGCCTCAATGGCCAGGAGGCTGTATAGAGCACATGAACACCAGCAACATAGAGATCGACAAGAAAATGAGGAGAAGGAGGAGGAGAGAATGCAGAACCAGCCAGCAGAAGATGTCACAGCCACAGCTCTAGCAGAAGGCAGCACAACCACAGACAAAGATGACGGCGAAGAGGAACATGCCTGCTTTGTTGAAGGACTCGGGAGAATAATTACCGGGGTGAACGCATTTCTTTCCAGAGACGTTGTAAGCTCCACTATGGCCCACTTACTGATCTCCCAAGGGGGAGAAAGGTTCACTTACTCACATGATTTCGATCACATTTCACTTCAAAACATGGAGAATGTACTAGAAGAGAAGGAAGGCATGCATTTCCGTTTGCGGAGGAATTGGAACGACGACACAAAGGAAACAATTGCATGGGCTGATTGCTCGACTTACGACTACATTCACAGGCCAACCGAGCTCAACAACTTGTGCCTTTACGAGTACACAATGTGGTACAAAAAGGAATACAAGAGCTTCAAGCAATTGAACGCCAGGAGCAAAAGCACTACTACCACATCCTACAAGTTTGCCGACCTCCACCAAGGTCAAAAATATTGCTACCTTACGAGACGAACACATCCAGTCATTCCCATCATATACATGGCCACAGACCTTTGCGACGTGAAGTCATTAGATGTGCTTGAGGATATCCCCAACAGTGGAACTGTGCAGCACAGAGAAAGGTACGCAAAAACAGCAATGCTGCTATTCTATCCATTCAGCAAAGCAGAAGATTTGGTGAAGAATGGGACCTACTGGCAAAAGTTTGTTGATGTAGGAGGGACGAAAGAGTATAGTGAAGCGATCATCGACGACACACTTGGTTTGAATCCATTGTCAAAACAATTTTGGAACCGCGGTAGGATGATTCTGGAAAACATTGAAACGAGGCGCATGGCCGAAAAGGAAATGAAACGACCCAAAAGCAAGATCACATACTTGACGGACACTCCAAAGAGTACTGGGAAACGAAAGAGAGAAAACGTGGACAACGATGATGGATATGATATTGACATAAGTGACTTCTTTGATAATATGAATGACGAGGGTTTACAGCAATTCCAAGCCTTAGAATCACGGCCACTTGCTGACGCCGACCTCAGGTCTCATGCCAAGATAATGAAAAGAGCAAATGTTCGTGCATGTAGCGCTATCAAAACTCACGTTGATGACAATGTGTCCGTACTTGCAACTGCAAACAAGCCATCGACATCAACCACAAATTCAGAGCACACTCAAAACAACGCCGACGCCAACAATCATCAACAGCAGCAGTCCGCATCCTACAATGTTCGTGTCCGATATGAGGACATCCTCACTTTCATTCAAGGATCTTTGCTTGTTAGTAGCAGTGATAAAGGTACCTTTGATAGAGACATGGATGATGGAGATGAAGATGAAGATGGAGATGGAGATGGAGAAGAACCTTCATCGTTAAAGTTAAGGCAGCAATGTCTCAAACAGATTCCCACCATGTACGAGATTGCAAGGGGCAAGAGCAGTAAGTAAAACCTCGACAACAAACAATTTATTGCCTATCAAATAGTGTGTTGTACATTTCTGCTCCAGCTCGTCATGGAGGGAAATCACTATGATACCAAGCTTGGAGAATTGCTAGGAGCAACGCTCGGTCCCTTGGCGGAAAGCGTGCAACATACAAAAGACAGTCTAGTCCGGGATCTCAAAGCAAAGGGAGGAAAGGAGCACCTCGTTATGTTCATCACAGGTCCCGCTGGTTGTGGCAAGAGTACAACTATGGAAGCAGCCCAATACTACTGTCACAGATTTTGCACTGCTATCGCAGCCGCCTTCAATGATTATACCTTCTACTTCACTGCAACGACTGGGTCAGCTGCAGCTCTCTTTGGAGGAACAACAATCCACAGCGCAGCCCACTTGAACAAAAGTAGGATCAATGATGAGATGAGGGCTATTTGGCGCGATGATGTGCGAATCCTCATTATTGATGAAATATCTTTTTTCAAGGCAAACGATGTCGTAAAACTTGACAAACAGCTGAAAAAGCTGACAGGCCGATATGACATGGTTTATGGGGGGGGGTTTCAATAGTCTTCTCTGGAGACTTCCACCAACTGAAGCCAATCTGTGCAGAAGATGATGTCCTCTACTCAGACTCCGATGCAGCTTCAATTTGGGAGAATACTATCAACTGTGCCATCTTTCTTGATAATAGCCACAGATTCAAAGACGACCCCGAGTTTGGGGAAATACTCGCTAGAATGAGAATGGGGGAGGATACACGTGAAGATAGAGAGCTAATAAACAAGCGCGTCGTCAGCCTAGTACTAGCTCCACTTCCACGCTAACATTGCCCGAACACGCACCTGACGCATGTTTTGCATGCTCTACCAACAAAGAACGAAATGGCGTCACGGCATCATCATTCAAAATGCACATCGATGAATCGCATCCTACCATTGATGACGATAGCCCACCTCCTGATCACACTTTCATAATTGAGGCATCAGTATCTATATCCAAAACGACTGAGAATGAAAGCGGCAACAGCAAGAAGAGGAAACGAAGGCAGCGTAGAAAAGTTTCCGCGCATTTCCATGACACTGTCATCACGCAGCTGGGAGATGATGACATAAGGTCAACCGAGTTTGCAGCAAAAGGAGCTAAAATCGAGCCTGCCCTGCGCATCTACCCCGGATCCCACCATATGTGCATAACGAATGAGGATCTTGACCAAGGGCGAGGCAACGGGACTCTTTGCAAGTGCTTGAAAATCAAACTTAGAAAGGATGGGCGGGAGAGGAGGTGGAAAAATTGGGATGGAAAGAAGGTATGGACTGTGTCGGTTGACGACGTCGAGTGGGTGGAGTTTGAGCATTACCCAACCACCGGCACCAAAGCACGGACCTTCAAGCTCAAACCACAAGAATTCTCAGCCACAATCAAGTTCCCTCTGACTGAAACAATCAGTACAACCATCGGCAACGCCAAGGTCAAACAGGTTCCTGTCAACTCTAACATAGCAACAACAGGCCACAAGCTCCAGGGAATGTCCAAAGACATCCTCATCGTCAATGACTGGAATTATCGATGCGTGAACTGGGTCTACGTTGTCTTGTCGAGGGTGAGAACACTAGCTGGACTGTATCTGATGAAACCCTTAGACCTGGAACGCGGCTTCAATATTCCTCAAAATCTCATTCGCTTCGAGCAACGTTTGAAGGACACCAAAGAACGACCAGTTCTCGACATGTTGGGTTACCAATCAAATGCAGAGATCGATACAATGCAGTGAAGAGTTTTACTATTACTAGTAATCAGAAAGTTCATAAGGAGAAACTGCTCAGCAGATTGTAATTGTAATAAGAAAAAACAGGCTCTTACAAGCTCTTTGCTCTGTAAGGCAAAGAACAGTTCTTCACATGTTGGCATACTGCTCAGCACCAATCTCATAATCATATAATAACAACTAGAGAATACATTATACAGATGAACCTTTTGGATCTACGAAAGCACCTACCCAAAAAACAAGTGCTCTATTATGCTAACTTTATGCAGCAAGAGAATTTCGTGCAGCAAGAACAGAAGCACGAAAGCCGGGAGAAGCTTGCCCTGCCGCCGCACGCCAATGTAAGAAAAGGGGACGAGTTAACCTTAATCTGTTAGAAACAAGTACTCTAGTAGAAGCTTCCCTATGTAGGAGCTCCAGGTTCACGTAGGAATTTCTAATATCTATCGTACTTTTTTCGGCACAATGTACTTGATTAAGTTGAAGCAAGGCTTTGCTAGCTACTTTAACTTTTCTTATGAATTAATTGACTCTTTGAAACTGCGATGTGGTGGCCCAATACGTTGTGTATTTGTTGGGTTTCTTTTACATCTATCCTACTTATCCAAACACCTTCAAATAAGTGGTTCTCTCTCAAGGCATCATAGAGGCAATCTAATGTTAGATGTAGAAACTGTCCTCGTCCCGCTGCACAGCTGGATAAAAAATGAGGCGAAAAGGAATCAACAGGCGAATGGCATCCTTCTGAATAAAAAATTGATTGTTTGCCAGGCCACTGTCGCCTATGGGATAGTTGAATTGATTCTGCGCGCACAACGTCATGCAGCCGCGAACAAGAATGGTCGATCTTTGGAAGAAGAAATGCGTGTAGACAACTTTGCCGTCTACGTGGTGAAAAACAATTCGAATTCCACTCTAAGGCCCTGGGATGACATCAAAGGAGTCAGTATGCTATCTCCCAGTTTATCTATCTCAATCGAGGAGCCGTCTTATCTAAGTTATGTGATGATGGAAGAAGATGAGGAAAACGATGGCCAAACAATCGAAGGGAGATGTTTAGGAGTAGAGTTGATATCACCGCTTCTGGAGAACTCTTTAACAATTTCAGGCGATGCAGTCGGAAAGACAGTGAGTGTTGAAGAGAACAAGCATTATCTCTCCTTACTCGCGAAGCTACTTTACAAGCTATTTTTCGTCGAGCAACTCATTGAAGATTCACCAAGAATGGAGGAAGACTACTCAGAACAGCCCGATTCTAAGTTGGATCGTCACCCTCGCAAAAAGCTCATGTTATCCCGCGCTCAAGTGGACTATGATCAGCACAACTCTACCAGAAAAGATCCACGTGTTATACGTATGAGAAAGAGTGGACTTCCAGCATCTCTTTGCGTCATGATTGAAGATTTAGAGGACAGTGATCAACCATCATCGGATGATGCGTATACGTCACTGGAAGATGTGGCGAAAGATTTGCATCTGTTGCTACTCGACCCAGAACGTTTCTTGTTCGACCAAGTAGTGCAGGATGATGCTGCTGTTAGTGTCATGCAACTTAACTACAGAAAAGGGAAACTCTACGGGAGAGATAAACAAGAATCCCTCATTACGGACGCATTTTGTCGAGTATCGCGTGGAACGAGTGAGGCAATCCTCATTGGCGGTTTCTCTGGATCAGGGAAGAGCATGTTGGTCGATAGTTTGAGAACTAAAGTGGACGTTGTGGGGGGATATGTGATCAAATATAAGTTCGATGACATTAATCAGATGAAATCGCTGTACGGTTTAATTTCGGCATTCAATCAATTATGCCAGATGATTAAAGATAGGAGTTCTGCAGCAGGTTTGGCAAAGATCGCAAAGCAGCTTCGTGAAGATTTTGGAGTTGATATCAATCTTTTGATAAGATTGCTTCCAAGTGTCAGTATACTCTCGCACGACTTCCTCAGTCCACCGACTTCACCAGGTTCACCAACAGATAATGCTGGTGAACAAATGAATACCCAAAGCGTTGGCTATACATTGAATCGCTTCTTGAGAGTGGTATCAAGTCCACGTCACCCAGTGATGGTAAGTTAGTTTGCATATGTTGCCGTGCAAGAATTAAAGATCAAAACGCGCTCATCTGTGATTTTCTTACCTGCTGTAACAGCTCTTCTTGGATGACTTGCAATGGGCTGATGGCAGCGCCCTCGGAGTTATCCATACATTACTCTCAGACACAGGGGGCAGCTGCATGCTTTTCGTCGGTACCTATAGGGACAACGAAGTCCAAGCGGATCATGCCATTTTTGACTTGATGAAGAAGCTGGAGAGTAGCAATGTGCAGACGACCAAAGTAGCTCTGTCTGGCTTGGATCGCGAGAATCTCAACACTATGATATCTGATTCCTTGTGCCTATATCCACGTATCTGCCGATCTTTATCGGATAGTGTGTTTGACAAAACAAAAGGAAACCCATTCTTCGTGTTAGAGTTTATGCAATCATTGGTTGGACGCGGGCTGCTGCAGTATAACTTCCATATAAAGCGATGGGTATGGAACGAGGCAGCAATACAATCAGAGGAGTGTATGGGAAATGTTCTGTACCTCCTTTCTTCGAAAATGAAAGTATTGCCTGAAAACTTGCTTTTATCGCTGAAAGTAATAGCTTGCTTCGGGTCTAGTACCAATGAGTCAGTGATTAATTATTTGAGCAAATCATCAGAGTATTCCGACATTCAAGATTCGTTGAAAATAGCGATTAGAGAAGGTTTTATTGTGAAAGACGATAAGGGGAACTTCAAGTTTGTGCATGACAAGGTTCGCGAGGCGGCATACAATCTCATTCCGGACACTGAGAAGAAGAAGGTATGTTGAGTAGTCTGATTATTGCTCGTGTTTTTGTCTAGCCCCACTTCTTATGTTGCTAACCCGGTGATTTGCTTGTCAAAGTTCCACTACAAGTTAGGAATCATTATGAACTCAAATTGTGAGGGAGAGGCTGAAGGAGACAGAATATTCCTGATCGCCAGCCAGATAAATTATGGTGAAGAGTACATCTTGAAAAATAGAGAATTGCGCATCAAGGTTGCGAAGCTGAACATGAGAGCCGGGAAGCGTGCACTAGATGGCTACAACCACAAGACCGCATATTCTTTTCTGGAGACTGCGTCATCCCTTCTTCCCGAAGATCACTGGGAAAGCTGTTATGAATTGAGTCTTCGCCTAAGCATTTTGACGGCGAGAGCTGCCTACTCTTGTCGCCACCTCGACGCAGCAGAGTCAATTTTACAGAGGATTTTTGAGAAAGCGCTGTTAACAAAAGACAAGTTACCTGCTTACTCTTTGTTGGGTACAAGTGAGTTCCTTCTCTTATGCTACATTTGGTATTGTCACATCTAGTTTGTCTCTAACGAAAGCGCCTTTCATTATCTTAAATAGTGTACCAAACTGAGGGAAAAGTCGAGGATGCTCTCAATATATACTTATCTGTCTTGACTCAACTCGGGGAAATAATACCAGATTCAGTTACCACTGAAACTTCAACATCTATTGTCACAGAAACGCTGAATATGTGCGGAGAAATCTTGAATGATGAGTGGAATCAGACTAAGATGGAAGATTCTCTCTGCTTCATTACGAAGTACTACTGCGAATTGACTTTGGCTGCCTACTTCTGTAAACCGCGACCGTACGTCACCTATATTTCTTGCAAAGCGGTCCAGCTGTGCCTACGGAATGGAATGTGCCACTCCGCCCCGCTATCTTTTCTGAATTTTACAGTGTTTGCCCTCAGCGGAGACAATTTTCCACTCATATTGTAAGTTTGTGCCGAACTTGTTGGGTCGTATCGAAAATGTCGCATTTTATCTCTAACTTTTTCCTTCGCGATCCTCAATTCACAGTCGCATTGGAAGTGGTGCCGTTTCATTACTAGAGAGATTCAACATTACAGATCGAATATGCGACTGCTATTACCCATTTTACGCTGGCGTCGCTTGGAAAGTAGAATCTTTCCAATTGTGCGCAGATAAACTTATCCAAGCTTTCTCATCGGGATTATCCAATGGTAACCCCAATGTCGGGATCTATTGTCTGATGCAAGCCAATTATATGTATACTTTCTGTGGTAAAGACTTGAGGTGAGTTGTTACCAACTGTTTAGATGTCAAAATCTTTTTTTTCAGTCTGCCTCAACATTTTCTGTTCACCTTACAAAAGATCTTTACTAGTGGAAATAGATTATTACCTCAATTTTTTGAAGTCTTACAAAAATGAGGTCGCAAAGAATTATTTCCTCGCCAATCGTGAGACTGTCTCCATGCTCATAGACAAAGGTCTTGAGACTGGTATAGAAGTCAAAGCTTCCTTTGGAGATATGGAGAATCCCTTGAATAAACAACGTGAGATGTTCTTCTTTCACCAGGCAATCAGATGCTTTTGGCTTGGATACACCGAAAGATTCAAACATTTCGCAAAGAAATGCTTGGAAATGTTTGGCCATTTGCATCAGTTTAACACGTGCCAGATCAAATTTTATCATGGTAAGAAGAGGATTCCCCAGCTTAAGCGCACTACGATATCATGTCACACACTCATTATTTCTCACTTTCTTTTTTCCTTTGCATAGGGCTCTATCTTGTAGAAACGCAAAAGAAGAAGAAAAGCAAAGAAACCTTGCGCGTCGCCATTGCAGATATGAGAGATGCAGCTGCCCTGTCGGAATGGAATTTCATGAACAAGTTGGAGTTACTTGAAGCTGAATTATACTCATTTGATAAGAAAAGTAACCAAGCCATAGCATCATACGATGCCTCGATCGCGTCGGCTCGCAACTCTCGATTCTCTCATGAACAGGGCTTAGCGTGTGAAAAGGCTGGGTTTCACTGCAAGAGAGAGAAAGATAGAGGAAGGGCATTGGAATATTTCCAACAGGCTCGAGAATGTTACGAAGAGTGGGGTTCTTGCACGAAAGTAGATTTTATCCAGAAAGAAATAGATCAGCTTAACAACTAGGCCCCAGAACTAGGATCACATTGGACGGACAGCGTCTCACGGGACAATTAACGCCGTAGCCGTAGCAGCTTTGGCACTTATTATCTTGTGCGTCTTCATTTATACAGTAAGTTCTCAAAAGTCCAAGAAGTGCCTGTGCCTTGATCTCTATCTATTGTACCTAAGTTCTGCGGTCATGTCACATCCTGATTGTCTTCCGCAAAAATTGCTTCCCTCTATATGATCTTCTGCACTGAAGCATATTAAGGACGGTCACATACACGTCATCATCCGCCCTAGAGGCCCTCACGCAGAACGCAGTGCACGTAATTATAGTACTTACTACAATGAGTAGTACTCCTAAATAAGTGTTGGAGACAATATCTTAATCAGAGACTTCATAGGCAGACCGAGCGACGCTTGTCGCTTGCTTGTCTCCTTGGCTAATAAATCCTAAGTCTCACTTTGGTCAATATGTAATATTTATCTTCTCGTTTCTAGGACGTGTGGTATCTAATCGCTTTCAATCTGGCACTGGAGAGACATAGGACTCCCGCAGCGCTTATCCATGTAGCAGCATGTAGCCCAGCATACCTAACTTAGCATTTTACATAATTATCAACATCTTTGATGGTATCATACTATCATGTCAACAGACGCAAAAAAGAGACGCGCAGATAGTGCCGTCGATAACATCGGTATCATTGAAACGTCCTTCCGAGGAATCCCTTCGCGGAGCGTGCAGTCAGAATCCCGGGAGGGACGATGTTATCTTGAAAAATGTGAAGTGGTCAGCCGTGCAGTCTCCTCTTGTGGCGCAGAAAAGAACCTGGGTGTAAATGCTAAGAAGAAGGTGCTGTTACACCCATTACGGGTAGATATACCGGCTGGATCGGTCACAGCAGTTCTGGGTGGCGCTGGTAGTGGAACGAGTACGCTGTTGAAGTTTCTCGCTGGGCACATGGACCGAGGCGTGGATTATGTTGGAAGAGGTGAGTTAAAGAAACATTGATTTATCATTCTTGATTTATTCAGCATACCACGTGAGTTCATTTATATGTACATGATTTGTTTAGTTAATCTACCAGGATCAAAATCATATTTTGCACAAGAGACACATCTTCATCGATTTTATACACCTCGGACATATATCAAGCATTATCAACGCCTGATGAATAATATTGATACAATTGATGATGAACGTCTGCTGGACGCATTGAGAATTGATACGGACCGACGTGATACAATTGTCGGAGATCTGTTCAAGAAAGGCTTGAATCCAGGTGAACAAAGGCGGTTGGATCTGGGCTTGACGGTTTTGGGTGCTCCTGATACTCTCTTTTGTGAAAACCCGATCTTGGGCATCGATAGTGAAACATCGCTCAATATTATGGAGTTTCTCAAGGGCTATGTTACGAAATGCTCACAGCGACGTGTGATTGTAGCACTTGATCGGCCATCTCCCTTTGTTTTTAACCTTGTTGATAATGTCATCTTGCTCAGCAAAGGTCGAGTGGTATACGAGGGACCACGCTTTGATTTGGAAAACTTCTTCGCACACAATGGAAAGCCTACGCCAAAACGATTTGCACCTGCAGAGCATTACATTGCATGTGTCTCTAATTTTAGGTCGGACAATAATTCTGTGAACTGGGAATCGGCTTTTAAGCAATGGCAAGAGAAAATGGATGAAGACGAAGGAGACCATTTTGCGGATGACATTGAGACTTGTTTCCCTTCCGCTGTCCCAGAAGTGCTGTTGAATAAAATGCAAGAGAACACTGCATCGTCTTGGAAGAAAAGTTGGATTACGTTTTTAGCATTGCTACAAAGATCACTTCTTGAAACGCTCAAGAATCCTGGTATACTTCATTTGCGGATACTCATGTACACACCCTTCACACTCTTTTTGGGTCTACTATTCTACGACCTACACGATGACCAAACCTACGGTCCAGTCAACCCTAGGGCAGCTCTTCTCTTCTACAGCAGCTCATTCTACATCTTCATGGTTGTTGCCGTCTTGCCCTTTTTGGCGAAAGAAAGGCTAATTTGCTGTAAGGAGGTTTTGAATGGATGCTATCACCCAATTACTCATCACTTCGCAGTATCAATTGGAAGCATACCAAATGTAGTGATTTTGTCATTCACCATCACCATTGTACTGTTGAGCATGGTAAAATTTCAGAATCCAGTACAGTTTTTCCTCATCCTGTTGCTAGCACTTTGGAACGCGGAGTCTTATGCAATACTCATGACGTCTTGTGTCACAAATTACATCTTGGGTATAATCATTTTGGCTGGAATCTTCGGCCTAGCAATGCCTCTGGAAGGGTTCATGTTAGTTCCTTCCATGTTTCCGAGTTATCTGCGATGGCTTTATCTTGTTCCTTTCCACACATACGTGTTCCGATCGCTCATGTATAATGAGTTTTATGGTAACGCAGTCGGAGAGTCGGTGCTCAAATCATATGAAATTGAAGATACAAACATAAAACAAGACATGATTGTGCTGCTGTGTTACAGTCTTGTCATTCATTGCGTCAGTGTAGCAGTGCTGCTTTTCAGTTCTCGACGAAGGACAAAGAAGCAAAAAGACTCATGACGAGATTCATAAATATGTATGACTTGAGCAAGATCTACTTTGTACAGTGGCGAAATTAAATGTTAACTTCTGTGTGAACTGGAGTACTTATCTGATCCCCAGTGTTCATAGGTTGTCTAGTGTACACGTAATAATATCATCCGGCAGAGTAATGATACCCAAGCATCCAATGCAAGAGGTAAAAGCCAGTCAATATTACAAACTTGAGGTGATTTGATGAAGTGCAGTATGGCTAAAAAGATATCACATCAGTGACAAGATTTTAGTCAACCAACTTGCCTCGCATCTGTTGATTCATTTTCTCGTGTCTGTTATCATGGTTCCTTTCAGTTGTGCTCCCTTTTAGTATAATGCTTGGAGTGAAGGCGAGGCAACATTTGCAACAGCAGTGCTTGACCTAGCACCATGTTTGATGCATACGCCCTTCTTGACGGCTTGATTAGGACAATCTTGAATGCAGCAACGCTTGACTTTGGCTCCATGTCCTACGCACACACCACCCTTAACGGCTTGATTATTACAACCGTCATGAGCACAACGTTTGACCTTGGCACCATGTTTCACACAAACACCTCCAGACTTGGCTTGATTAGTGCATCCATCAACAGAGCAATCGGCATGTCGCCTTTTTTGACTAGCAGCTCCACTCTTCTTGACCTTGGCTCCATGGCGCTTACATACGCCCCCTTGTACTGACTGATTAGTACAATCACTCACGGTACAGAGCTTGCGCTGCTTCTTTGCACCGTGCTTGCAGCAGCGGCCACCCTTTTGTGCAAAGCTGTTACATCCGACAGCAGAGCAGCGATATACATACTTCCGGGGCTGCTTTTTTGGCGGTTGAGATGTTGGACTGACCTCATGGCAGAGCAAATCATTATCCGAAGCGCAAGGTGTGATTGAACGCGGTGAGGGTGGGTGATCCTTGCGTTTATGATTGCTAGCCGCTGTCGTTGTTGATGTCTGGGAAGATTCCGCTAGGATAGCCGCCTTCGCCAGCATATGCAGGCCGGTGGAACCATGCTCGGTCGAGGCAGCGGTTGTAAGCGAAGCGGAAAAACTCATGTTGTGTACTCCTAGTTTGTAGCGTCGTCGGTCTTATGTTTCGTCGCACTGGAAAGATGCAGCAGATGGGCAGAGGCCTAAATGGTGGATGACGCAGCCAGTGGGGTTGGATATCAGCGATTTGTGGTAGACAAAGCCCAGCATTGCACTCCGGCTGCAAGCCAGCTGTTCGCTGGTAAATGGTGTGCACCGCGCTGGGTGCAAGCCTGAAGAGCAAAGCATCGACAAAGTTCAAGAAACTCGTTTGCTGAGTTAGAAAAAGGCCTGTTTGTTTGAAGATAATACGAATTCCATCGCATGTATACAGGGCCACAGCTGCAAAACAGAAGGCGTTTTCTTTTTCACAGCGCATGACGTGGGAGCAAATCGCGTCGTCGACAAAGTTCAGAAAATCAGCTGCTGTTTTTTTGGAGAAGTAGGTGTTTGATATGGATTAATACTAATTCCATTGTTCGTAGGATAAAGTTACCTAAAAAACTCAACAAAAGTACGATTCAAACTCTGTCGCCAGCTGTTGAGCTTCTCGCGCGAACTGCGCTTTTGAGAGACGTGTTGGACGTGACGCTTCTTTTTTGGGCTGAATGAACTGTCGCGTCGTTCTTCTCTGGTTCGCATGTCGCACGCTGGTCCGTTGGATGGTCACAGCTGCGAATAACGCTTTCGGCGAGTGCACTCCAAACAATATAGGGAATAAGAAGTAGTAGGAGTAGTGGAGTGCACCAATCATTCTTTTACCAGGCGGAGCGCGCGACAGGCCATTATTTATCATAATGGAGTACATAAAATGAAGGTAATGAAGTAAAGCTCCAAATTATCCAATTATTGACGACAACACTCTTTCTAAAAAATATATCAATTTCAATTACTCTGACAAATACTGTCTGTCTTCATACTACGTACATTACCAAGAGGATCTCTAGAATCTACAATTTCTTCTGAATGTCCACTTTAACTTCACACGAAGCTGCCACTTTCCCTTCCCTCCTTTAGTATACACGTGCTACTGGTGGGACAGTCTTGCATTCCTCTTCATCCAACGTATAGTAATGAACAGGCCTGTAAGCAAGCTTTGTCTTACCCTCCTTTTCGTCAAAGTAAGCCAACGTATGCTTCATCCACTCATCATCCAATCTATCCGGAAAGTTCTCGTGGGCATGTGCACCACGTGATTCCTTACGATTTTCAGCCGAATGCATCGTAGTGGCAGCACAGGGTAGCAAGTTACGAAGTTCGAGTGTTTCAACTAGGTCGGTATTCCAAATGAGTGATTTGTCCGTTACGTGGACATCGTCAAAGTGTTGAACAACCTCATCAATATCCTTCTTTCCTTCAGCCAAAAGTTCCTCGGTACGATATACAGCAGCCTTATCTTGCATGACCTGTTGCATCTCTGATCGGATCACCGATGTGGGTGTTGCTCCAGTGGCATAACGCAACCTATCAAGCTCGGCAACACTATCCATACCAATATCATCAGGACCTGATGGTACAGCGTCTCCTGGTGAGGCAATCTCGGCAATGCGATTGGCACAGGCACGTCCAAAGACGACAATGTCAAGCAGAGAGTTGGCCCCAAGACGATTGGCCCCATGAACAGAGGCACAGGCAGCTTCTCCAGCGGCAAAGAGACCAGGAACAACCCCATCTTCCTTGAACGATCCATCCGCATTGAATTCAGTTCGGATTACCTCACCTAGATGATTGGTAGGGATACCACCCATATTATAATGAACAGTAGGCAATACTGGGATAGGTTCCTTGGTAACATCCACTCCAGCAAAAATAGCCGCAGTCTCACTAATACCAGGCAATCGTTCTGCCAAAAGATCCGAGGGCAAATGATCCAAATGCAAATAGATATGATCCTTCTTGGGTCCAACACCCCGTCCCTCACGAATTTCCATCGTCATGGCACGAGAAACGACATCCCTCGATGCCAAATCTTTGGCACTGGGTGCATACCGTTCCATAAATCGTTCACCCTCCGAATTACGTAATATTCCACCCTCACCACGACATCCCTCTGTAATCAAACATCCAGCACCATAAATTCCAGTGGGGTGGAACTGCACAAACTCGGCATCCTGATTGGCCAACCCTGCCCTCATGGCCATGGCATTCCCATCACCGGTACAAGTGTGAGCCGAGGTACATGAAAAGTACGCCCTTCCATACCCCCCAGTAGCCAACACCGTATTCTTGGCCTTGATCCGATGAATCGTCCCATCCTCCATATTCAACGCCATGGCACCCACACACTGGCCATCCGGAGTCATCAACAAATCCATCGCAAAGTATTCAATAAAGTAGGTGGTATCAAACGCCAAACTACGCCCATACAACGTGTGCAACATGGCATGCCCCGTACGATCCGCCGCGCAAGCACATCGATGCGCCTGACCTCCCTTTCCATAATCATACGACTGCCCTCCAAACGCACGTTGGTAAATCTTTCCATCCTCCGTCCGACTAAACGGTAATCCAAACTCTTCCAACTCCAATACCGCCTCGGGAGCCTCCCGACACATGTAATGAATGGCATCCTGATCGCCCAGCCAATCACTCCCCTTGACAGTATCGTACATGTGCCATCTCCAATCGTCTGGTTCCATGTTCCCCAGGGCGGCATTGATCCCACCCTGTGCGGCAACGGTGTGAGACCGTGTGGGGAACAATTTGGACACACAGGCGGTTTTGAAGCCGGCTTCCGAGAGGCCCATTGCCGCACGGAGGCCGGAGCCGCCTGCGCCGATTACGAGGGCGTCGTAGGTGTGATCGACTATGGTGTAGTCTCCTGTGGTGGAGGTGCTGGGAGAGGTGCTGAGGGAGCGGAGGAGATGATTGGTAGTGATGCTGGATTTGCTGGCCTTTGCAACGGCTCTTCTGGTGGCCAATGCGAACATCTTTTTGGATATTATTGTGATTTTTAAAAACTAAGAGAACTTTGTTGTAATTGTAATAATGGATCTCCCTGTTGCTCCACGTTATATTATCTCTCTCTGTCGTCTATTCGAGGTGCGCTGCTATTGATTCTCTGTCTTTGTTCCCAACGATTACTACTTATTTCATCCGGAAGAACCCAACCATCAAATAAACCAAAAGGAAAAAGGCTTCTTCGCCGATGATGCGTTTGGTTTGTTTTTGTCCGTATCTCTCAAGATATTTTTTTGTGGGCAAGATATTCTGTTTCGCGGGCCAAACCCCTGATTCCCCCGGATATTATCACCCTCCCCTTCGCTTCAAAATTCAAAATTCTAAATCAATGTAAGTTGTCGACTCTACTACTCCTACATCATTATCATACTCCCTACCATACAAGCTGTTCCATGACGACAGCGGCAGCCGGCAGAGGCCCGCGCTCTCTAGAATAATGAGTAGTGACTGCGAAAAAGGTCCTCACGGAAATCGCAAGCACCATTCGGTTATGATGCCGTCGCCACCGATATGAGATGTGGACGCCACATATGATGTAATAATTACTTATTTGATTGCAAGTAGGCATAGGATTTATTCGCTTTATTGTGGACGGAAAAACTTCTTAGTTCTTGCATGAAGGGTTAGCATAGAGTCAGAATTTTGTCTCTCTCGGCCTACAAGCTACATGTACACATATGTTGGTTGACAGCCGTCGTAGTAATGGCTACTTTTCCATGGAAAAGAACGTCAATTCAAAGCTATGCTAAGCCTTCCTCTATGCAGTAATATGAGCACATTATCTGCAATCTACCGCGGTTATATGAAACAGATTGAGAGGGAAAGAAATTGGCCAGAATGTCTGCTGTGCTTCTGGTTGCATGTCTTTGCATGTCTACAACTCAGCAAACTCAGTGTTGATTAGGCGAGTGGTAATGTAACCCAGGCCCAAGAATTATCGTGTATTAATGTATTGTGAAGAAAAGTAACCAGAGGTATTTGTGAACGAGGCGAAGAGAGATGAGTGCAAGGTCGACGAATTCTGAAAAGGCGGGATGCTGCCACATACACTTGTGAGAGAAAACTCCAACAGGTGGCTGGAGTAACGATGTACTATGGGTTGGATGATAATGGATGGATGGATGATGGATGTGCTCGTCAATGATGGATGAATTGGTTGGGTTTGATGGATGGATTGGATTGACAGGCTCATCGCGTCGGTCATGCATGGATGGTGGATGACGTGTCGAAGTGAAGAAGGCTTATGCAAGTTTCCAAACCCAAACGCTGAAGTAGATACTCTGTATATCTGATGAAGAAGTGGTTTGAGATGTCTTGACACACCGTAAAGAAAGTGGTTCGAGATGACTTGATACGACGAGGAAGTAAGTCGGTGATATCAAACATCAGAGGCGGATTCTAACATAGCCTCAAGGAGGCGATTGAATTTATTTAGTGTCTGTTGTTGGTTTCCACTTCCGAGAGAGAAAATGTACTCATCCTCCAACGCCACGGATATGATGGATGTGGGCCATTGATCCCCGAAGGGAAAAGGTTAGACTTATATGGTTTAGCGGTACCACCAAGGTACCTGCCTGGGAACTTTGCCCGGTCTTTGCCCGTGGCTCTGAACAGATGCCCTTTGCCTCCAGACGCCATCGTCTCTTGGAGCACCAGCCCGACGCTGGATTGAGAGTGAGGCGAAAGAACATGCCGATCAGCCTGGTTACTGATATCTTCTTTCCTCCAGATAAACTACATCTCCCCCGATCTCTCCAACCCGCAGTCCGCAACCCGCTCGTACTTACTAAGTGAATGTTGAGATAGAAAGAGAATTGGTGTTAGTGAAACATTCATCGCAAAGTGAACCGAAAAAGAAGCACACATCATGCATACAAGGAAACGTACCACCCCCAATTCGAACCGCCGACACATCGCTGATAAGAACAAGTAATTTGAGAGGAAATGAAAAAAGCAATGTTAGTGTGTGAGAACCCTCGATAGAGTTGATCAGGCACCACCGGAGGAGACGAACAAAACAAAAATCATAGCCCACAACTGCATCCCGCCCATTCTCACTGACTCAAATCCATCCGAAGCCAATAACCCGATCATCCTATGCTCACAACGTACGACCCGCCCTTCAGATCTGTTGAATATATAAGGACAGGTGCAAATAAAATTAACCCTAGGTTAATTTTTCGAAAATCATTCGAGAGAAAGATTTGCGAGGCCTCTTGAAGAGTCCTCTTGTAAATTTTAAAAGAAGGAAGACACAATAAACTGTCTCAACATCATGTCAATTCGCTACTCACTGACGATGGCATCGTCGGGTTCGAATGCTCCACCACCTGCTGGTTCGAAGCAGACACGGCCAGATTGGCCCCTTTCTGAATGCAAGAGGAGGGCAGACGGCTGTTATATTCGTGGAAAAGGGAATGAGAAGGCGACTTTGACCCGTGACGAGCTCCAAGCAAGCGTTGTTTCGTATTTACTCAATCTAGCTGAAGCACAATGCTGCATCACTTCGCAGGGCAAAGCTACAACTTGTAAATGTCTCCGTTTCCTTTCTGATAAGCAAAAGGTGACCTCGTATATTGCTGACAAGATGATTCGTCAATTCGATATGGATGCTACCGAGAGGAAAGAGGCGCTAGCCGGCGATTGCCGATTCGCAAAGCGTTGTTCCAGTTCCAACCCACAGCATGCTCCCAGGACGATGGGTCCTGAGCGAAATTATTGTTTACCATTCATCTGCGCAGATGACAGTTTTACTGATGAGGAGAGGGAAGACGTCCGTGAGGCAAACCATCATGGGATTTGCGAGGCTGCTTGGTCCACCATCAACAACTTGAAGAAAAGTGCCCTTGCGACTATTAAGTCAATTGTCGAGGGCAGGAGTACTGCTCAGCACGGGCTAACTGGTAAACAAAATGCCGAGACGATTGCGATTCTCGAAGCGAGACAAAGTGCAAAGGAATACGTGCAGAAGGTCAAGGAAGAGAACGCATACGAGCACGCAATGCGTTTCGTAAGAGATCAAGCTGGTAATACGTCAACAAGAGAAGACAGAGGAAGGGTCTTTCTGCCTCCCTGCTTTTCAAAGCGAAATTGTTACATGCGATGGTGTGCTGCCCGCGGTTACAAAAATGATTTCGATTGCAAAGGCAAGAGCAAGTACAATCGGGTGGGTGATTGGAAACTTGAGAAAGGTTTCTACAAGACTCAGGCTGAGGCAGATGCTACTAATGATGGAGAAGTCGCGAAGCCAATCATCTCATGGAGATCGTTCAACCGCATGTGGACGAAAGAATTCCCTGAGCTGCACGTGGCTCAGAGTGGAGAAGACACTTGCACGGATTGCTGGCTTCTGCGATTGAAGTTGCAGACTCTTTCCAAGGAAGCAAGAGCAAGTCCTGAGAGATATCGATGAAGGCGGTGCAGACGATGGTACGTCTCCAGAGAAGCTCTTAGAGGTTGCCACGGAGCAACAAGCGGCAATCGACGAGTGCAAGAAGCATTGCGAAATGCACGGAACGCAGCGAGCGTTGTACAACAAGTAGGCGGAAACACTTGCACTTGTTACTCGTTTTTTGATTATAATATAATTTCAATTCTATGCATTTTTTTGTATCTACGCATTCATAGCCCCCAGCATGTCACCCTTGACACCTTCAATCACATCATACATCTTTCCCTCAGTGGGGATGGCATCCTCTCCTTCGGAAAAAAGTTTCTGTCGGTTCATGATATATTCAAATTCTTCATCATCGATACGGATACTCTCGACATCTGTACCCTTTGATTGCAAATCCTTTACATCAGATTCCAACAGCTCATTCAAAGCCTCCGTCTTGAACTCACCCTTGGATCGACTACCGGCCTTTCGGAAATCACCTCCAACAATGGCCATACGTTCCAACTTCTTCTTTGAGATTTGCTTCTCCATCATATCAATATCCACAGAGTTGACAGTCAAAAGACGGTACACAGCCACGGGACGATTCTGCCCGATACGATGGCACCTATCCATAGCCTGACTATCTTGATGAGGATTCCAATCGGAATCAAAAATGATGCACGTGTCCGCAGTGGCAAGGTTGATTCCCAATCCTCCAGCACGAGTACTCAGCAAGAAGACAAAGTGACGATCATCTCCGTCATTACGAGTTCCGCCTACCCCTCCAGTCTTTTCGGCATTGAACACATCCATTTGGCGTTGACGCTCATCGATTTTGGTGGTTCCATCAATACGGCAGTATCTCCATTGACGGTAAAGCAGGTAATCTTCAATCACGTTGAGAAGTGAAGTCATTTGACTGAAAATGAGGACTTGATGCTTGTCCCTAAACAATCGTTCCAACATGCGATCCAACAAAGCAAATTTGCCACTCGCCCGAACAAGCAATTGCGGATGAGCAGTTCCCATATGAGCACCGGTGGCTGGATCAATTGGCTCACCAAACATGAAAGGGTGGTTGCAATTCTTACGATGATTCATCTGCTTGTTTGTTTGACTCAAAGTACGTGCTGCCTCAATGCCCTGATTCAAAAGAACATCCCTCAAAATGCCCTGGTCAATCATCTTGGAATATCCATCTTGAAGCTTGGACATACCTGCATACACGACGACCTCCTTCTTTGGGGGCATGTCAGTCAACACATCCTTCTTGATACGTCTCAACAAGAATGGCCTCAAAATTTCATGCAACTTGGTCACAGTTTGATTCTTTCGTTCCTCCATCAAAATATCCTCGGCAGTTGATGCTCCATGGGTCTTTTCACCAATGTTTTTGAATCCAAACCATGATTGGAAAATGCTCAAATCGTCAAAGATGGATGGGTTGACGAAGTTTAACAAACTCCACAGTTCATCTAGATTATTCTAGACAAAACAGCAAACACAAACACAATAAGAGACGACGTGAGACGATGCGAATAAGATAGTCAACGGTAGCCAATAAATACACACTTCTTCTCTTACCTGAATGGGTGTACCAGAAAGCAGCAAACGGTTGGCAGCACGGATACGCTTCAGACTAGAAATCAACGTACAACGATGATTCTTCAGACGTTGCCCCTCATCCACAACAAGGAAGGTAAATTCCCCAATCTTATTCAATCGCTTTTCATCACGAATCGCCACTTCATAACTAGTCACAATAATGGGATAATCGGGATTCTTACGTTTGCTCTTGTTCAACGGTCCCTCCAACATGGCATCCCGATCTTGGGCTGAGCCATGAAAGCGAATGACTGGGACGGATGGAAGCCATTTTTGGAATTCACGAGTCCAATTGGGTAATGTTGCGAGAGGGGCAACTACAATGAAGGGTCCGGAGACGTTTCGTGTGCGTAGGTGGGCAATGAGTGCGATGACTTGGATAGTTTTTCTGGAGAGATGGGAGAAGCATGTGTGAAATGTTAGTGGCGTCGTCGTTACACTCTCGATGAGATGTGTGTATCATCATCATCAACATCACCTCCAATGGATTCAAACCAAATATAACATCATCTAGAAAGCAAGTAGATACAACATATGAACAATCCTGATGATATGAAACTCACCCCAATCCCATCTCATCGGCCAAAATACCACTAACCCCATTCTCATACAAACTAACTAACCACCTAACCCCCTCCAACTGATAATCCTTCAACGTACACCCATTCGCCAAATTCTTCGGCTGAATAAAAATCGGTTTCATCGCCGCAGCAGCCTTCGATTTCGAATATGTCTCCTGAGCCTTCCCCAATGCCATTTCACCCTCGGTCGGCTCTCCGTTATTCTTCTTTCGTTTCTTCTTTTATTGCCACCATCCTGCTTACTATTGGACTTTTTATTCTTCTTTTCCGCCTTGACTGCCGCTGCTTGAGCTTCTGCCTGCATCCCCTCTTGTAATTCTTGAATGTCATTGGAGATAAAGTCGGAATATTCTTTGGCACGGTTGAGTAGAAAATCGAGTTGTGAGTTGCGATGGTGCGTGTGATGTTGGTGCTGTGATTGATCCCCATCCTCTTTTTTCTCTTCGGCTCCTCCTCCTCCTCCTGTAGCGGCAGCACTGGCGGCAGCTGCTGCTGCTGCTGCAGGCTTTTCAGGAGATTTTTTACGCTCTTCTTCACTCTCGGCCTCACTGTCATCTACGCCTACTTCCCCCTTGGCAATGGCGCTTTGCAATAATTTGGGTGCCGCCGCCGTGTCATGTGGTTGTTGTTCCGTCGTATGATCCTGAGTAGCCTCCGACGTTTCAATGGATGTGAACTAAATTATCTTCTTCGTCGAATTCATCCGGCTCTTCTTCTTGGTCGGCTACTGAATTTTCTTCGGATTTCAATGGTGCATCAGTATTAGCGGTGGCGGCATTGGACGGAGGAGGAGCAATGCCGTCGGCGATGGCAGGTGTCTCTTCTGTTTTGATTGATGATGATGGCGGGGCGGCTAATGACGCAGCCGTCTCGGTATTACCGGCTGAGACGGTGGTGTCTGGAGGCGCTGTTGAATTGTCCATTTATTTGTTGGTGCTAATATTCACATGTGTCGAAGTGGGTCTATGTACCTCGAGAGTAGTGGTAGTGGCTCCGTGAGTGGAAAAGTCAAAAGTTCATGGCGGTGAATGAGGTGAGGTGGTGGTGGCTGTTTGTACATGGGCCCGTGCATGGGCATGCTCCTGTGAACTTCTGACTTCGTGACCGGCATCGCATCGGCGATCGAATGACGGACCCGACCGATGGATTTGGTCTTGACTGAACTTCCATCTTGCGCTGCTTATAGCTGTATGCATGCAATCTGCATCGCATTGGTTGGTACAGGACTGAGAAAGGATGCAAGTCAAGTGAGCGAAGAAAATGCAATGGAGGAGTAAGTAATTAGCAAGCGCGAGGCTACTTATGATAGATCTCAGGAATGGACATCTCGATGATGCAGAGAAAGCTGCAAAGCAAGATTTTCATGAATTGTATTTAAGTATGTATGTCATAAATTTGGGGTGCGATCTGGGAAATAATAGCTACTGCAGCACATGTTCGTTATCACTTAGCGTAGATAATGTCGCCTCTTGAGGGCCCACCAGACGTACTTTAAAATTTCTGTTACATATATGTATGTCATAAATTTAATGGTAGAGCAGCTCTTCTTCTTTTGCTTGTCAAAGTGATCAACCTTTTCTACAACACATGAAACCAAACTCAAGCTCTAGTCACTGATTGATGAGCTGTGAGAGATTCGTATGATAACAAGTCGTACATAGCTGCTTGTGCTGCCTTGCCTGCTCTGATTGTTCATTCCACACTAAGTTATGTAATACTGAATAAACTGACGCTCTCTCTAGTTCACAAGGGGAGGAATCGAGGATGCATGATTGGACTTTTCATTGTTCGCTTTCTCACTAGATGATGAACCTGCAGGAATTCGATAGATAAAAGGATTCTCATCCCCAAACGAATATTTGCAGGGCGTCGGAATCACAGATTTCTTTCGAAACACTTCAAAGGTAAATGGACGAATACTTGATGTGGCCTTGAGGTAAAACCAATCGTACAAGCCAGAGATTTCAGAGCCATTTGTGAAGGGCTTGCACATGACATCACCTATGCATATGCCATGCCTTTCGGCCAACGATCCACGATCAACGCATGATATGTATGTAGTGTCGTTCATTTTCTTAATTCTCACTCCAAGCTTTCCTGGCTCGTGCACTACGAAGCGGTGGAGTGTTGAATCATTTCTCGGTTTTGGACAGGAACGCAGGACGTGAAAAATCATTGGATGGGGGCTCCTAATAGCATCAATGAAGTATTCCCTCATCGCGACAGAGGGCACGCCGGGCACATACAACTCATCACCTTCTCGAATTCCGAGCAGAGCAGCCAGAGAATTCTCTTCAATCTGTACAAGAGTGATTTTCCCGTCCACTGGACCTCGTATGCTACATCCGATCTTCTCAATATCTCCACTAATATAGAATCGATGCTGGGCATAAGATTCAGGTGGTTTAAATTCGGGTGATACAAACAGAGTTGGTATCTGTGTGTCGTCTCGGTTTGATTGATTAGCAACAGATGGAAGCGGTTCATCAGCTGCTCTTACCGTAATTTGAGTTGATTTATGTGTATCGTCTCGGTTTGATTGATTAGAAACAGATGGGAGTGGTTTATTCTTCTCGGCCATCTTATCAACTCTCTTGATCATCTCAACTCTCTTCTCGGCCCCCTTCTCGGATCTTATCTTTGATTTCTGAACAAGCTCTTCCAAAACACTCTTCTCGGCCCTCTTCTGGGCCCTCTTCTCGGCTCTAATCTTTGCAAGCTGTTCCAATTTGAAACAAGAAGCACAATTGCCATTGCCACTGTCAACGCAGTCGGAGCAATATGCAGAAGAATTGCACTTACTGCAAGTTGCAAAACAATCAGCACAAATCGGTTTGATGCATTTCAAGCATTTAGAGTGGCACTTAAAACAAATGCCATCGTCTTCACAAACACTGCATGTGGTGGCACTCCTGGTGCTTGTTGCTGCTCCTCGTGCACCACCACTAACGTTCTTTTCCGACGTTAGATGTGATGTGCTCAAGCACAAGGGACAACACTTCTGCCTCTTCTTGGGCCGAGGAGATTGCTCCTCAGTCTCATCGTGGCTACGCTTTCCTGTAGTCGCCACAGCTGCGTCCTCATCCATATTTCCTTTCGACTCCTCGACTTGTTGCCTCAATATGCCAATCAACTGTTTGGTTGACAACTTTTCCGCACCCTTGACGCCAACTTGATTCCCTAATGCCCTATGAACTCGCATCTCCTTCAATCTTGAATTAGTCCTTTCGGTCAATATGAGTAATCGATGACGGATAGCTTCCAACTCAGTGATTGATTTGGCGGAATCAATTTGATACTCTGAAAATCTCTCCAAATTTGGTAGAGAGTTGCTTTGAGGCGGTTTGTCGCTGTTACTTCCATTTGCGGTCGCAGTGTTAGTGGACATTGGGTGAGCAGGTGGAGTGGTACGATTATTGCTTGGCGCTCCTACATTCTTGTGTTCGTTTTGTTCATTGGTGGCAGTTCGAGGAGCAACCCGATGTAACTGTGGCTGTCGTGGCTGCTGCTGCTGCTGCTGTCGTTGCTGCTGCTGTTGTAAAATTGGAGCAGGCGGGTTGGTGCGACTGTTGCTTGGTGCTACTCCTTTTTCATGCTGGTTTTGTTCACTAGTGGCATTTCGAGGAGCAACTTGATGTAACAGCTGTCGTCGCTGTTGCTGCTGCATCAACTGTTGTTGTAGCTGTTGCTGCTGCTGTAGTTGTAATAGTTGCTGCTGATGAAGATGCTGTTGAACGTCCTGGATGATAGGTGCCGCTAGACGGGCAACGCGTGCTGCTTGGTTCCATTGCTTCAGCTTTTGTTGTTGTTTTTGATACATTTCCTGAAATTCCTCGGTACTTGTATGAGTGTACAAGTACTGGATACCAGTTTCATCCACAAAAGTTTGGGGTTTCATGGGCATAACCCATGATCCACTCTTTTCATCCCATTCCTTTCCCTCATAAAGCTGCTGCAAATTAGTCTTCGTACTGTTCTCCGCAGTTTGTTTGGCTCTATTAGAGGTAGACACGTGAATGATTGGTGCAGCTGCAGCTGCTGCAACATTATCTCGTTCTTTCCCTTCATTAGCTTCAGCAACAGTGGTCATCTCTTTGGGTACTTCCTGCTCCTGAGCTAATGCTGCCGACTGTGCCACTGCTGCCAACTGTGCTGCCTTTTTGGCACTTTCTTTCGCAGCTGATGAGACCCATCCTCCACTCTTATTATCCCATTCTTTTCCTTCATACAGCTGCTGCAACTTTGGTTCCGTGATGTTCTCCGCAGTTTGTTTGGCTTTATTAGAGGTAGACACGTGAACGATGGGTGCAGCCGCAGCTGTTGCAACATTATTTCGTCCGTTCTCTGCATTATTAGGTTGCTCCTGAGCTGATGCTGCCGACTGTACTGGTTCTTTGGCAGTTTCTTTCGCAGCAGCTGATGAGACCCAAGCTCCATTCTTTTTATCCCACTCCTTTCCCTTATACAGCTGTTGCAAATTAGTCACCGGTTCTTCGTCACTGGAGTCATCAATTACGATCACCTCAGTCTTCTCAGTATTATTCAAACCATCATCATTAGTTTTCTCCTGCACTACCTGCTGCTGCTGCTGCTGCTGATGCAATTCTATCACCGAATTAATAAATGCCCGTTCCGCTTCTCCTCCACCATTCTTCATGTCCTTAGCCACACTATCACCTTGGCCATTTGATTTAGCACCATCCCCAGTATTATTGGCAAAGATACCATCTTCACTCCACGTCTCAACAGAAGAAGAAGTAGCCGCGAGTTTTGTTGACTGATCAGCATTATTGTCAAGTAGTAATTCTTTTGATCGACTTAGTAGTAGTGATTCGATCATGGTTGACTTGTCGCCACCAGATAAAGGTGCTGTGGTGGTGGTACTATCATTTTGAATCGATGGAGCTTGTTCTACACAGTCATATAGTTTCTTCTTTGGATTGCTAGTCGCATCTTTACGCTGTTGTTGTTGTTGTTGTTGCGGTCGAGGTGGTTTCGACGACTTCTTTGTCGTCTGCTGCGGAGTTCTGACAGATTCCGCGACGACTGTTGTTGGTGGAAGTTGTGTCGTCTGCTGCGGAGGCGTGGTAGATGCTGCGACGACTGTTGTTGGTGGAAGTTGTTGATGCAAATTCGTTTCGTCCTTGTCAGGGTGTCCCAGTGTAGGCAAGCTTTGGCATTGTTTTGCGTGTACTCTTCATATATTAGTAGTTATGTAGGTAGCTGATGATATGTTGGAAAATGCAAGGTTGATGTAAGGTCCGCTTTAGAGGGGGTGGTTGGATGCGCTCTTGGATCAATGGATGTAAAATTAATATAGGTTCACGTGATATGTCTAAATAATGTGTCATGAACCGATGGAATTATGGAAGTTCCCCCGTCTCTTTTCAGCCGATTCTGATAAATTTATCAATGCTGCGCTTACTTGTAGTATGCCTGATCAGATCCTTTGTGATGGGGTAAGGGGCGATGGTAGAGATGGTCACGACGTTGTCTTCATGGGAGACATGTACCTACGTTATTGTTATTGGTCTTTGGCGCAACGGCATTGCATGCATGGGCGGTGCTGATTTATTTTTTGAATTGGGGAGAATGGGTTTGAAATTTTTGAAATTCCTCGAGCGCGCGAGGTGCATCAACTCTCTAAGGGGCTAGAAAGCGGGCAATTGTATGTAGGGCAGATTTCAGGGCAGTTATCCTCCTGCTGGACTCGACTCAAAGATCCTCTCAGATGAGTGCGAAGCGCTATTAAGGTCGAACACAAGTAAAAAATCACTAATATATAAAATTTGGCCGTTTGTTAGGCAAAATGGGCTGGTAGGTCTACGATAGGAATTAGTATACCCCCTTGCGAACTCAAAAACGGCCGTTTCAAGTCACGCCCCACCTCGCCCAACGACTTCGGACTGCACTGTCTCACACTTTTTCACCGCGATAAACGGCCAAATACACAACCACAGCACAACCACCATGATGCCATTGTGGACTGCCCAGTAGTACAAAATCGACACTGTACCAAGCAATACTTTTGATGCTGGAGGCGGAGAAGCCTATTTGTAGATCGCCTTCGAAAAAGTATTGCTTGGTTCGACGTATCCTAGGAGAAAGAATTTTTGCCCCGCGACGTAATGGAAATTGGTTGATGCAACTGATGCTGACGACTACTGCCTTAGGTAATCATCATTGCCACCATTTACGATGCCACCACGACGCAACAATCAATACTATATATCCATAGGGAGGCATCAGTGTCTTGGTAGCCGCTTCTTCGCCCGATTGCGTCGTCCGGAACGTCGGTTACTTGGTGTCGACATATTTTATGTAATATTTTATATCGGCGGTGCTGTGCAGTAAAGAGGGGCGATAAACCATTCCAAAAGGCAACCAACCCGCTCCCTCGACTCTAGTATGCTATAAATACAACGGCTTGTCACTCTAGAGCGGAAGTAATGACTGCACGACGTCGCCTACGTGGTGAAAAAATACACAATTTGTCGTTTCCGTCGAAAACAAGCAATCAACTGACAATTTAATGCAAACGGCGTGGATATCGATTGAAGAAGCATTGATATATCATCATTATGATTGTATATATCCATGGGAGTGTAATCAATGAAGTATGTTGAGGGGAACATCATATTAATCAAGTATTACTTATTTAATAATTTACATAAAATACCACAAATAATAACACAGTATATCTGATATTAAACACAAAAATTATTCACTGCCAACGCACATAAGACTTCTATTGACTATATATGATGTATCTTACACGGTCAACCACCCATATGCAGTTATTGGCTCCTTACAAAGTTGATTATTGCATACACTCTGGATAGAAAAATAGATTGCCTCTCACTGATAAAATGTGCTTGATCATGTACTAGTTGATGTTTGTGAACAGTTCAGGTAGCAAAAGATGTCCCTCATATACCGCATATCGATTGGATGCGAGGAAAGCCTCTCCTTAGATGTTTATCACCACGCAAACGTCCGTGGGAGTGGTGAAGGGAGGTAAAAGTTGTGGATTTTATGCCGTCGATGGCGACGTTATTTTCTTCATTTTCGATCAATCAACTGAGTATTGCCGTCGTTGTCGATTAGATGATGATGTATAAGATCGGATAAGCTGAGTATCATGGGTTTTTTTATTGGTTTTGCATAACTGTGGCCATAGGAGTGGAGGACATCATGGTGAGGGTGTAAAAGATGACATTCGGAGGGTGGATTTGAGTGGTACCGTTTAGCGAATTTGAGGTTACGATAGGAATCGTCCCTCTAGCTACGGCCAAAATAGCGATCTGTACGTAGGAATAGTAGTACGAATTACTTGTGTTCGACCTTAAAAGCGCATAAAATTTGCTTCCGCGTACATATCTTCGTTCATTCCACCATCATCATCAGCATTGCATAGCTTCATATTGGCATGGTGAAAGCCTCCAATAGTATATATATAACCTTCGAAACCCAAGACTCGTAAACCACTCATTCAGCAGCTGCAGCATACTTCTTACCTTAACCGCTGTCGCATCATCTGCTATCCAAAACAATGACGTCCTCCTCCATACTGCTCCTCCTCTTGGCGGGCATCACAACCCTCTTTCTAACTCATGACATGATGACTAATAATAGCTCGCCTACAACTCATCCATCATTCTCAACAAGTATCTTTGCAAGTGCCAATGAAATCTTGGATGAACTCGATCGTCCTGGTGGCAATCGTAAAATTGATATAAATAGCTCTTCAGATGATGATTATGATGATGATGAAGATTCCTCTGATGATGAAAATGAAAATGAATACTCTCAACGACGCAATTACGACTCTTCTGACGACGACTCTTCCGACGATTACTCCTCTTCCGATGATGACGATAATAATGATAATGACGATGACGATGATGAAGGCTGCCTCCGTCACTTCCCCGATGGCTCATGTCAAATCTACTCCAACGTCCAACACTTCACCAACGACTTTGACCAACTTGAATTCAAATGGTCTTCCTGTGACGATGAGTATGGTGAATCCCACCATGATTTTAAAGAGGATTGCTGTCGAAAATTCCTTGTATCAACGTGTCATTTTTGTAGAGAATTTGGTGAAGGAAGACAAATGTCTCCGATTGGATAATACATTACAGCAATGTTCCTCCTATCGGCCTCATTATCATGAACCATTTGTACATCTCTCCGCAGCATATTTACAAGATGTCCAACGGGTCGTATTTGTCGGTGGGGGTGATTCCATGCTCCTACATGAGGTATTGAAATACCCCTCCTTGGAATTGGTATTGGGATTAGAATTGGATCAAAAGGTAACACGGAATTCATTTGAACATTTCAAAACACAGCCACATTTTGATGATACGAGGGTCCAATGGTGGTTTGGCGATGGTGCCAAAAGTTTAACATTGTTGCCACGAGAGTACTTTGGGACGTTTGATTTGGTATTATTGGATTTATCCGAGACTGTCATGAGTATGACGGTAACGGAAGGGTTGGATGTGTTTGGTGCCATGAAATTATTGTTGAGTGATACGGGAATCATGGTCAAGAATGATTTTGGATACTTTGAATCGTTGAGTAAGGTGTTTGATACGTGTATTCAATTGGTGATTCCGGATGTGACGTATATTTGTGATTATGAGTTGGTGCTTTGTGGAACGGATAAGGTGAATTTCTTGAAGCCAAAGTTTGATCATTTAAAGGGTGGTGTGGAAACGTTGTTTTATAAGCCTCATGAGGATATTGATGATCATTGGGGGCCATTGACGGATTATTCCAAGTATTGGGGTGAACCGAGGGATTGTCTTGCTGTTGGGACAGATAATGGAAAGAATCAGGAGGATGTGGCATATGCAGGTGTATTGATGGTGGTTGAGGCAGAGAATGTGTCCAATATCGCCTCCTTGTCTGCGGAATCATTGGAGGCCACAGTGAAGGAGTTGGGATATACTGTTGTTGAATCATCTTCTCAATCCAGTGCCAAGAGTGGTGGTGAAATGATTGTGGTTGTTATGGAAGAGGGTTATGTCCTTGCGGAAACTTGGCCGGATGTCAAGTACTGCAAAATTGATATCCATTTATGGGGGAAATTTGACAAACATGAAAGTATTCGATCCGACATTCTGCAATCTCTTGGATCGAAGGAAGGTGATTGGCAATCATTCCGTATCGTTACTGGAGGTATGAGAGGATGTCACACTCGTGCGGATGATATTAAATCAATTGGTCCGGATTTGTCCAAGATTGGAGTTTGTGATGAAGTGCCCGAAGATAGTCATAAACTGGTCACGTTGAATGCATCACAAGATGATGAGGAGATATTGGCTCCAGTGATTGAGGCAGGCTTGGATGATGTTATTCCTTCCATTGTGGGATCAGCTGCTGGTAAGAACGCCGTCGTTATTTGCGGAATCGAAGGCAGTCCATGTCGCGCGAAGGACAATCTTGAGAAGAAGGGATATGCAAACTTGATGACTCTGTATAGCTGTCCAGAAGAAGATGCGGCCCTGGCTGATCAAGATGCGTATCATCATGGTCTTGCAATGAAGAAATGGCGTGAGCAAATGGAGTCAGACGGCAACGAGTTTGTCATGTGTGTCAAGAAGGCCAGCGTGGCCCTGAAAGATATGGCTCAAAAGGTACGGGGTATCAATGTCGTGGTGGTCGATGCACTTGCACCAGCAGAGCATGTCTTCGAATCCTATGAATACTGGCTCAAGTTTTGGAAGACAATCAAGACCCCGTTTATTCTCTTTGTCCCCATTGTTGATGCATCAGATGAACAACGTGCATTCTTCCTCAAGACTCGTTACAACCACCAAGAGGATGTCCCAGAGTATTACTCCGAGATATACGCCGGCGATGGTGAGAAGACCATGTCATTTGGATTAATTCATGAAGGAACCCCTGATTCGTTCCGAGCATTGTTAGATGCAGAATCAACTCTTGGGAAGAATGAGAATGT